>CM040241.1:120660505-120860505 GCA_022545495.1 Chrysanthemum lavandulifolium | reverse complement strand
TACATGCAGCACACTAATATTAACTTTTAACACTTGAATAGTGGGATTAGAACACCTAGAGTGCACTCGAGTTCACATTCTTAGCACTAATAGATTTGAAATCTGAACTACTTGAAGGCACATTAGGATTCACATTCATAACATTTGGCATTGAGTGACTTGCATGCTTGGCACTAGGCATAGAACACGGTATCGAGGATTGACTTGCTCACCTAAGGTTTTAGGGCATATTGTAATTAGGCATTCTAGAAGTTCTTGAGATCGTTTGGCATATAAGCATGCATGGCCAATTGCATTATCATCTGGTTTCTCTAACTTATCCTCTTCTACAATCTCACGGAGACATTCTAGGTCATCCTTAAGGTATGAGAAATATGTTTGAATAGCAAGTTTGTTATTCCTAAGATGAGGAGGAACATATTTCACGGACAAAGCATATTTATTACTGAGACATGTACCTTTGATACACCATTCTCCCATTGGTCATTGGCATCTTCCCTTTACACGACTCTTTAGATTCTCAATTTCTTTTTATATGAGGCTACCGTTTCGTTATTTTTATTACTGAGTGACCTTTATAGATTCAAATAATTCATTGAAATGACGTTTAACCTTTTCATTTTCTTCAAGAAAACCTCATATTCCTTTTGTAAAGCATTTACTAAGTTTTGAAGATGAAAGTTTTGAGAATTACGAGAATCTAAGGATGAGGCATTGGGGACCGATCACATTGTTCGTTTAACCCTTTAATTGAGAGATTTGGGCTTTCAACTTTCGATCGTTTTGCAATGAGCTTGAATCATTCATCACGTTTGTTAATTTGAAAAGCGCATCAAACTCGGAGCATCCGAGGATGTCTTGATATTTGAAGTTTTGACATTTTCTTTAAGATGTTGATATTTTAGTTGTAAATTAAAATGCTCAACTTCTAGTTTAGAAAATGTTTAACCAAATTGTCGTGATCATCCGGTTCAATTTTCTCATTTAGTTTAATTAGTTTTTCAAGCTCAATGACACGATCATGAGAGACTTTCAAAGCAATGTACGGTTCATGGAATCGAGAAGCGATAATAGAACGATTAGTAGCGATGTAGAACACATCTTGAGCAATACATTCAAATCAGGTTCTCATTTAGTGTATGCAAGTTCTTCCTCTCAATCTCATTATATTTTAGTGCTCGCTCATAGTCACTAACCTCAACTATCATTGCATCAAATTCCTTTTCCATTCCTTAATATCGTTATCTATCCCTTTTAAGACTCTCAAAGTGATCTTTTAGAAGTTTAAAGAAAGGCATGACCTCGATTAAATAGCATTCTTTCATTTGCTCAAAACCCCTTTCTCCTTGATTATACCGATTAGGTGTGATCCTTTTCTTGCAAGTTTTCTCAAAATCAACAAATAGTTGAAAGATAACATATTGGCTAATTAAGGTCTTGCTTTTAGTGGCAATTGTTCTAGGAACAAGATGCATTGGTGTATTAGGAGGATACACAGTGCTCTAGGCATTTTCCAAAGGGAGGGTTTGTTTCAACAATATTTTCGACTTTCGCTTATCTAGATCTATTTTCCAAAAACTTGTTCGGGAGTCAACAATGTCCGAGGCTTAAACTTGTTCAAGGAAATCAGTTTTCCTTCTTGTAGTCATGGGGTGTGATCTTTATTTTCTTCCCTTTACATTTAGGATCATCTAATTTCTTGTTCATCTTTTCCCTAGTGACTTCATCGATTTCTTATCTTCCTCGGTGCACTCAACGCAACTAGGTTTCTGTCTAGGTTTAAGGATTTCATTGCCATCATAAAGAACCTTATGAGCATTTCTAGCCTTTTAATAACCTCTGGATTTGGTTCCTCAATAAGGGGAATGCTATGCTTATCGCTTAAGACTCTATGCTTAGTGATCATGTGAGTAGTCCGAATGGTGTTCCCTTGTAGGTACAACTTGTTTTCAAGTTTGTTTTCAAAGTTTTCGATTAGAAAATCTTTCAAGAGTTTTGATTCCTTTGTATTAAATTCTTGCTTAAGCATTTTCACATTTTCTTGAAGTTCTTGTTTTGCTTAGCGCTTTTAGAAAGCTTTTCTTGCAAGGTATTTAACTCTTGTTTTAATACTTCTTCTCGAAAATTACTTTTCTAATGATTATACGCACTTGGTCATCCATTTCCGCTCACAGTGGTCAACTCAAATTTTGCACGTTGTTCATAAATAGCAACACGTTCTTTATAGGCATTTAGTTGAAATTACGGAATCATCGGGGCACATGCGGTGTATTCATCAAAGATATAGTCATTGTTGATCGCAGAAGATGCATCACTTGGTACAACTTCACTTTCACTTTGTTCCACATATTGATCATATGGGACAACATTGATATTACCCATATTTTCAATATTTGATACAATAGTTTCGATTACTTGTGCTTTGTCATGCATCTTTGCACGTCAAGATCATCGTATAGTTTTAATACCTCCGAGATGAGTTTGTCTTTGGATGGGCCACTTGTGGTGAAGATGAGACCTTGGGAGAAACCATTGGAGAAATGTTAGCCATAAAATTGTGTGTGCGATGGTCCATCATCCACATCAGTCGTATGCATCACAATCGGCGACTTGAAAGGCATTACGATGATTGTGACCTATCTCACGAATAGGTTGCTCATCCACATCGCATCATAGGTCTTGGCATTGCCCTCGAAGAAACAACAGTTCCTCTTCATCCAAAGCGGCACCATTATCCCGAGCTTGTACAAGCGGCATCTTATCTCTCAAGTAATCGGCATTCATGGACGTTTGGAGATGTGCGTTTCTTGCAATGTGTCCCTCACCACCACAGTTATAACATTTGATCGGCTTAGCTTGACCTTGATTACCATTCCTTCCTCGATTACGATTACCAACATAACCTCTACCAGCTCCACCTCTTCCCCGATCATACTGTCTTTCTCCGGGGTGGTTGCACCACGATCCTCCCATCTTTAACAAGAGCTTGATTGTGTGGGTTAGATCTTTGATTACGAGGTTGTTGTTGGTTTGTGGGAGAATTCATGTTTTGACTAATCGGAAGAGCTAGTTGATTAATGATGTTACCACGTGTGCATCGGCATCGACTTGTTTGAACATAGGATCGGGAATGAGTTTGTGATTACCATTACCCATGGGTATGACTTGTGAGGCTTTGGTTGTGATTCCGATGTTTGAGTAGAAGGCGGTTGAGTCATTAGATGAGCTTGTCTCTCCTCGGTTGGTTTTGAACCGATTAAGAATCATCTTTTCAAACATGGCATGTCTCTCATTCGAAGAAGGAAGGCATAGAGTTGCTCATAATTCGTATTCTTCAATCCTTTAGTGAGCTTCACGTAGTAACAAACTTGTGCCATTCGGGATTCATGTTGTTCACAAATTTTGAGTTCAAATTTGAATGTTAGGCATAGTCATTCCGATGTTCCTCATATCATTCACCGACTTATGAAATCTCACATAGTACTCATAGAAACTCTCATCCGGTTTCATCTTGAAGTGTTCAAATTAGCCATAGAGTTGTGATTCTCTCTTCCATAGTTAATTCGAACCCGAGAGAAGCATCTTGACATTATCCCATCACGCCTTTGCATCGGTGTTGTGATTGATCGCCTTGTAGATGTCTTTAGGAAGACCTTGAAGAACAATGTTAGAAGCCACGATATCGACATCGAATCTCTTTTCTCCTTATCATCAAGCTCATCATACATTTTGGTCCATCCATTCCGTAATCGAGTTCCATCTTGCAAGATATCAAGTACATCTCTAGTCGTCTCAACCCGATACGGTCCTTCATCAATGGATTTGAGAATGTTGACTCCTTTTCCTTTCCAAGACAGTACAATCTAATTCGTTGAGCCCAAGAGTCGTAGTCGATTCTGTCAAGCATGGGTGGACCAGTATCTCAGAACCAGCTTGCTTGAACATCCTCGAACAGTGGAGATGATAGTAGGACGCGTTTGTAGACATGTTTCAAGCTCTACGGATTTTACAATTCTTTGATTAAACCGGAAATTGATTCTTTCACGGATTTTACTAAACCAAAGAACAACCGTAAGAATGTAACACGAAGAAGAAAAAGGTCTAAATGAACAAGTCGCTAAACACACAACTCGCATAAGCGGTCAACTGCAACACACTCAACTCGCTTAATTAATCAAGTCGCTAAATAGCCAACTCGCTTTAGTCTCAACTCATAACACAATCAACTCGCTTGAACACTAAGTCGCTTAGTTAACTCGCTAACGTTACAACTCGCTAAGTAGCAAGTCACTTTAGATCTCAAGTCGCTTAAAGAAACAACTCGCTTAGAACCCAAGTAGCATAAATATCAACTCGCTAAACAGCTGAGTCGCATGTACCAACTCGCATTAAATAACAAAGCAACTCGCTTTGAAGAAACACAAGTCCGAGACACAACTCGCTTAGTCCTTTTTTCACAAATAACCACTTTATCAATCCAAAACAACCAAACCACAATGATTTAAGCCTTCCAATTAAAAACATAAACACTTATGATGATCCTAAACACAAAAGTACAAGCAAAATTCAAACTTTACCACTAGAATTTGTTCAAATGAATCAAACTCTCCTAAACCCTTAATACACCAATAACCTTATGAAATCCACCAAAACAAAGAGCATGAAAGATGAGTGATCAAACCTGGCTCTGATACCAATTGTAAGATATTGGATTTCACAATCACTCTAAACCATGATCAAAGTAGGCGTATAAGTATGTTAGAGAGAGAAAGTTCTAGTGAGAGAAAGGAAGAGAGTTGGGAACTATAGTGAGAGAAAGAAAATATTATTATGAGCTCCAACTCTCTACCTTGGAAGGTAGAGAGTATTTATAGTCTTACAATAAACGCCACACAACGGGTCATGGATCGTGCATACGGTGGGTAAAGACCCGTCCGTCCTCCACGGTGTTACTTAACTAAATACTACTTAACTTAAAATAACTACGACTACGAGCTTTCTAATGATTACATATACTTGAGGTGACCGACTCTTTAATACCTGGAATTTCTAATTCCTAACAATAAAACAGTCCATGGTGAAGGATTTTGAGCAGCTGATGCAACATGAATTTCAAATGAGTTCTATGGGTGAATTAACTTTCTTTTTGGGGCTTCAAGTTAAACAGTCAAAGGAGGGAATTTTCATAAGTCAAGACAAGTATGTCTCGACATTCTTAAAAAGTTCAATTTTGATGTTATGAAGCAGGTCACTACACCTATCAAATCTATCAACTCATTAGGAAAGGATGAAGATGGTCAACTGTTGAAGTCAAGTTGTCAGATCGTGATTGGTTGTCTTATGTACTTAAGCGCATCTAGGCATGATATCATGTTTCTTTGCATTTATGTGCAAGATATCAAGTCTCACCTAAGGTCTCCCATATGAATGCAAAGTGAAGAGAATTTTAGTTATTTGAAACAACAACCTAAGTTGGGGTTGTGGTATCCAAAAGATTCACCTTTTCACTTGGAAGCTTTTTCATATAGTGATTATGCAGTGATAATTATGATAGAAGATCAACCACCTTTGGAGGATGCCAAGATCTTGGAAGAAGATTAGTCTCATGGCAATGTAAGAAGCAAACTATTGCAAACAACATCATCCACCAAGCGAATATATGGGTGTTGCAAGTTGTTGTGGACAAGTCTTGTGGATGCAGAATCAACTTTTGGATTATGGGTTCAACTTCAAGAATACTCCTATCAACATTGATAATGAGAGTACCATTTGCATTGTGAAGAATCCAGTTTATCACTCCAAGACCAAGCACATTCAGATTAGGCATCACTTTATCAGATATTGTTATGAGCATAGGCTCATTAATGTTGTCAAGGTTCACATAGAAGATAATGTAGCTGATCTACTCACAAAAGGCTTTGATGTTTCAAGATTTAATCACTTAGTGGTAAGTATTGGTATGATTAACTACTAAGCTATATTTAAGGGGAGGACTGATTAGTAAGATAGACAGTCCTATGCATTGTTTGAGGGGAGGCAATCCAATTCCTATTTGGCGTTTTTGCTATTATAGAAAGAGAATGAAAAAGTACTGCTTTTTAGATATATGAAAATCTTGCTCTGAAAGCTTGCTTTGGAAAATCATCGCAGACGTGGAAAGCATCGCTTGTCTTATCAACGTCTTCGCTCCAACGGTCAAAAGATGGGGTAAAATTCAAATAACGGTAACTTTGTTATTATGGGCTGTGATTTTCAAATCCTACCTATAAATAACTACCCTTCGATTTTCCCTCACATGCAGAATGATGAGTCATATATACAGGCTAAAGTTGCTGGAAAGATTGTGAAAGTTAGTGAAGCCTCAATTAGAGAAGATCTATTGTTTGATGATGAAGAAGGAGCTATCCGTTTTGATAAACAACTTCTTTGGGATACTTTAAGAGATATTGGGTATGAAGGCTCTTTAACTGAAAAAACATTCAAGAAACCCTTGTTGAGTCCACATTGGAAGTACTTGGTACATGTCTTGCTTCATTGTATTAGTTCTAAAAGTACTTCATGGGAGCAATTTGGTTCTAATATAGCATCTGCTCTGGTGGGTTTGGCTACAAATCGTATCTTCAACTTTTCAAGACTCATTCTAGATGGTATGCTATCTCACATTTCTCATGGATCACCCTGGCTAATGTATCCAAGATTTATTCACGTATTCTTGAATAAACAACTTCATGATGTACCAAAGCCTTCAAGCTTATTACCTGTTGTGGTACAACCTGCAAAAATATTCACCTTCATGGCTAGGAAGAGTGATAAGTTTACGGAAAGGAACACTCTTTTAACTACTTCAATGATGGAGATTGCTCAGCGGTTGAGATGAAGTCGCTACAAGTGAAGAACGAGAAGGTACTGCATCAACTCAAGGTAATCGCTTCTCAACATACTACTTCTTCACAAAGGCATCTTTGCACAAGAAGGTCTGCAGTTTCACTATACCATCTCCACAACATACCGAACATCTTGACTCGTAACAAAAATCAATCCACCATCATCTGGAGGAGATGATGGAGAGATACCTTCTGAGGGATTGATTCTGGATAATTATGTTTTGACAAGGGAGTTAGTGAGACTGAAGAAAACTACTGCAGCTCAAGCTGCACAACTTATGAAGTTGACCACACAATTTAAAAGATTGAAGAAATTTGTCTAGCCTCTGGTTCAACATCACAGGTTGTGGGTAAAGTCTCAAAAGAAGAAAGGAAGGAAGTTTACACAGTCTTCTACAGGCAAAACGGTTCAACAGCAATCTTCTATCCAATTGGGGAGGAATCTGGAGCAAGATAATTTGAAAGAAGATACTGAGTTTCATGAAGATAAAGAAGATGAACATGCTGAGTTTCATGAAGAAAAAGAAGATGAACCTCAAGGTAATGAAGCACAAGTAAACATTGAAAGTACAGAGCCTGAAAGAACTAGACTTCAAAGTACTGGTGTACAAAGTACTTATGATCAAGGTGCTGCTGATCAAGGTACTGCTCTTTAAGGAACACATATACAAGAGCTGATTACACTGAGGAAACTTAATTTTGATGAAGAAGTTGGTCCATCAACAGTCCTAAATAAAGAAGAAGCTGGTCCTAGTCAAATTCAGCAAAAGGAGCACACTGCAAGTGATGATGAGACAATTCTTTGAGATATTACTGAGTATGACAATACCAAGAGGTGTTACTATTCTAGGATTGTCAAGAACAACCACAAGCTTTTCAACCAAGTGTTAGATCCTAAGGACAAAGGCAAACCGGTGGAAACAAAGAAGAAACCGACTTTAGCGAGTTAAGGGCTATTAGTGGCTAAGAATTAAGCAATGCTAGGGAGCTACAAGCTAAATTTGATGTCGAGATTGCTCAACCAAATGAAGGAACCCGAGGTCGCTATACCGTAAAAGTCAATTGTTATACCGAGAAGACCAATGAGTAAGGCTAAAGAAAGAAATGCCATGATGGCTTACCTAAAGAGTCAAGGATATACTGGATTACAGAAGTTGGACTATTTAGAGATGAAATATTTATATAATGTTGTTAGAGAAGCATATCAGAAGGAAGTTGCTGGAATTATTCCTTTTGATGATGAAAAGAGGAATGAAGATGTAAGTAAAAGAAGCTTAAAAAGAAAAAGAACAACTGAAGCTGAACAGTCATCAAAGAAGATTGAGTTAAGGTCTGATACAGTTGATGAGCTGAGAAATTACATAAGAGTTGTCGACTTTGAGAATCCTAAATCCAAAGATGCTGCAGTAAAGAAGTCCAAGATAACTACATTTGAAGTAGTAGAATCTAAGGATGGAAATTATCTGATGTTCCATAGGGACGATGAAAGCTTTAGAGTATTCAATTTGCTATGGGATATACTGCACTTAATAGATAGAGCATATATGTTTCAATTGTATCAATTAGTGCTAGAATACTTTGAACATATTCCATCAACTGGAGTTGGATTAGTATTGCTAGGAGATCTGACAACTATCTGGGAAACCGAGGAAACAAGCAATCAAGAAATCGCTAAATCAAGAAAATTGGGAGATTATAAGTGGAGATTTTTGAAGAATCAGAGTGCATTCATTGAATTGGAAGATGGAACTATGATCCATATATTAGCCGAAAGAAGATATCCTTTGACTAGTGATCTTATGAGAAGGATGTTGGATCATGGAATGGAAGTTGAAGAAGAGAATGAAACAACCCTAATGGTTATTGAGTTATATATCGATGGACAACTATGGTGATGATGAAGCATAAATCGGTATGATGTTTAATGGTATAAATTTTGTAAAATAAGTACTTTATTCAAAGTCTTCTTTGACAAACAAGACTTTAATCAAAGTCTTGCTTTAAAGACAAAACCAAGAAATGTTTTTAAAAGGAAACTTTGGTTAAGTGAAAAATATTTTGAAACAAAATTTAACTGCAATAAATGGTTTTTGAGATGATTACAAAAAAAGGTTATCAGTTCACCATGTTTAACAAAAGGACTGGCTAATCCATGAGCAAACGACTCTGGTAAAGATATCTCAAATCCGTTAAATAGTTGACAACTTGCTAATAAGTTGTATGGTAATCAACTCACCATATCAGCAAATGTAAAGAGTTGGCTAGCCCACAAGAAAAATGGTTTGTGGTAAAGGCTGTGGAAAAACCATTTATATGGTAATTAGTTCACCATGGTTGCAAGAACTAGCTAGTCCAAAAGGGTACGGCTTTTGGTAAAGACAAAACAAATCCGTTGATAGTTGATGATTTGCTAAAAATCATATGGTTATCAATGTACCATGGTCTTACACACCTAAACATTTGGCTACTCCAGAGTTAATGGCTTTGGTAAAGAGACATCAAAACCATTAAAATTTCAATGATTCACCTCTCACAGGAGTTTATACACCTGGAAGTGATGAGAATAGACTGAAACTTTATGAACTGATGCACAAATTGCCATATGTTGCTGAAAAGATGGAGTTTGCTAATTGTTGCTGTAAAGAATTACTGATAAAGACTACTTTGATGATGATAATACAAATACTGGGAATTAAAAGACAAAACTTTGAAGATGAAGAAACAATCTTTCCTTGAAGACAAAGACATTAAAGATGAATATACAAAGGAACTTGAAATCAAGCAAGTAGAATTCAAGTTAGGGGAGGATTGTTGGGATATAGAAAGTCAAAGTGTTGAAGAGTCAAAGTGCTGAAGATTCAAAGTACTGCTAAAGAAGAGAGTCAAAGTACTACTAAAGAAGAAAGTCAAAGTACTGCTTGTTCATCAAAGTACTGCATGGTTAAAGGACTGCTATGCAAAATCGTTAAGGATTATAATGTAATTCTAGAATGTTCTAAGTTTAGTTTAGTATTACTTGACGTACAAGGAATAGAATTGTAAACCGACTAGGGTTATCCTTATGTCTATAAAAGGACCCCTAGATTGGCATTATACGTACGTGCATTATTAGAGAGTATTAGAGTTTATAAAGTTCGATATTAGAGCTGTTAGGGATTGTTAGTGAATCTGTGTATCAAGCAGGTTTAGAGTTTTAATATAATCGTTAAATTAAAGTTAATTCTTCTTAGCTTTATTCAAGTAAATTCCGCATACTTAATAGAGTTAATTCAGTGTTTCATTGTTAGTGACTTAGGATTTATCCGAAGTTGCTAAGCCCTTACAAGCTATATAAGTTAGTTTGGTTAGAGTACATCGATCCAACAGTTAACACATATCTACACATGATCAAATTAAATATCTTTATAAAGCCACTAATTTAACAAAACTAATGTCTAAAAACGTTATTTTTGACATCTCTATGTTTTGGTAATAATAAAATGTAATAATATTTTACGTGAAAGTTAACGTTAACAAGTTATTACTCGTGGTATTACAGTTCGACGTAAATCACTTAAGGTAATAACAAACAAATTTACAACTTGACAAATGATTAAAGAAATAATTTTTTTGTTTCAAACTTCACAATTTTTATAAATGTGACAAATGATTTTTTCAAAAATTGTTTTTACAAATTATTTTTTGAATTATTAAGAAATGTTTTATTGGGGTATTTAATTCAAATTTTGTAACAACTATTTCCCCCCAAATTAGCTCCAATTATCCCCAAATAAACCTTCACCACAAAAAGACGAAATTTGGAGCGTCTGTCTGTCACGGTACCATTAAACCCGGTGGTACCGTTAAATTTAACGATACCGTAGAAATTTAATGGGAATGTCCCCTGTAACGGACAAAAATTCAGGTCCCTATAAATAGCAGTGTTGTAAATATCGGTCTTGGCGGCCGATATATCAGTGATATATCGCTTATCGGCGGTCCACCGATACGATATTTCACTTATCGGTCAAATTTATCGGTTGGTCAATATCGGTCAAATATCGGTCAAATATCGGAATATCGGTCAAATATCGGTTAAGAGTGGGAAATACATAACTAAATGCATATACAATGTAAAATTTGTAATATTTATATAAAATATATAATTAAAAATATTAAATATAACAATAAAACTAATAAATATTTATAAATATGTATATAAAATATATAAATACCTATAAAAATTAATTTCTTTATAATTTAGGGTCTCCGTTATATCATCGATATATCGCCGCTAAGACCGATATGGCGCTTGGCGGTGGTCGATCACGAGGACCGCCAAGCGATATTTACAACATCGATAAATAGTGGACCATTTTATACTCCAAATAACAATTTTTTACACAGATATTTTTTATCGAAATCTAGCTCATCCAATCTCTTTTCTTTGATCATTCGTAAATTCTAATTTGTTTAAGAGTGGTCCAATCATCCATTCAAGTGATCACCTTCATTCATCTACGAGTGCAAGAGAAAAACACACCGTATCGAGAAGATACAAAGTGTTTTAGTATTAGCTTAGTGCACTCATAACACTTGTTATGTACTTGTTGTATATTGATATACATAAAGTTTTTTGTCATCATATTTATTTAGATTTTGTGGATCGGTTTGATCGTGTAAAGATAGTGAAGATCTTGTGTACTTTGTGTTGATAGTGTGTAGATCATGTGTAGATCGGGTAGATCGTGTAGATCTTGAAGCTTGTATATCGTGAGTGAGATTGGTTCTAGCTAGATTAGAACTCGACATGTAGCTTAGTGTCGGAAATTGTGATAAGCAACGTTTTACGGTTTTCTACGCCTCAGGGGAGCTTATTGATATAGTGTAGTGAACTCTCGAGTTGGGTAATCGGGGAGTGGAGTAGGGCGAAAAGGAGCTTCGTTACCGAACCACTATAAATCTCAGTGTCTTTCCAACTCTTACGTTTGATCTTGCATTTTATATATCCTAGTTATTATTGCTAGTTTACTCTAGTATAATTATATTACGTTCATATTATGATTGATTTAACTCAAATCAAAGTTTTTCAAAAGTAATTTTAATAAAGAATTAAAAACAGTAAAACTATTTAACCCCCTCCCCTTATAAAGGTGGGACGGCACCTTTAAATTTAACGGTGCCGTTGGACCGTCCCCTGTAATGGTACCCATTTTCTTTCCCACTTTTCACATTTCAAAACCAAACACTCCCTCCTTCTTCCTGTCGCGACCAGTAAAAACCTAACACTCAAATCCACCATTAAAAATCAAAATCAAAATCAAATCATGAAGAATCAAACAGATATCGTCATATTTCACACTAATTGTAAGTCATTTTATTACAAGTTTCTTAAATCTTATGTCTAGGTTCTATTTTGCACAAAATTGAATTGGGATTTTACAATTTTGTTATATTTTATGCAATTAGGACTAGGATTAGACCAATGTATAAATAATATGATTCCCTAGATATAAATTTTTCATAATTGAGTGTGCTCGCTAAGTTTGGAAAATCACATACACCCCAATTTCATTTTCAAAAAAGTTCTCACGATTAGGAATATCATGAAATCGTTTTCCTGCATCGTTAATACATTCTAAAAGCGTTTTCTCATGCATACATGATGAACTCTCAAATTTGAGCCGAAATATGTAACTAATACGTATTTTTTAACACATTTGATTGAGCAAAGGTAAACCAAGGATTGTTTGAGTAAGCTCGTAATTTTATTTTGAGTCGAGTTTACCACACCTCCACATTGGTTGCATATATACACACACTAGACATGTGTTTTCTATATCTTAATTTCATCATACCTTATATATTTTTTGTTTTTATAGGTGACGATATGTCTCATTTATTACTCACTCATATATCCCCAACATCTCATTTGGACCCAACACACCCGGTAACTACATTCGTGGCTTCAATAATATTAAGTCTCGTTACATTCATGAAGGTCGAGTAGTTGACTACTCTCTTCTCTACCAAGAACAACTTAACGCCACATTTCGAGCCACATGATTTGATTGTTTGCTAACTATCAATAAGAAAATTTGTCCTCGTTTTGTCTTGAAATTATTTCGCCAAGTTAAACTCGTACGTAACGAGGATCAAACTTTCTCACTTTGGTTTTGGATAAAAAAAAACTACAAGTTTTTTTTATCTCTTGAGCAATTTGCTCAAATCCTTAGACTTCTAAATCAAGGGCAATATGCTTATACGCAAGATTGGTCTCTTGGGTCTTTTTTTAACTATCGAGAGAAAAATAGTCCATATTGTTCCTACATACCCTCTCCACAAGAAATAACCAGACTTGTTCGTACTCCTAAATGTGTCCACTAACTAAATCCAAATAAAATTCATATTAATGAAGTTCATTTTGAACTGCAACCATGAGCGGTCATTCTACGAGAAAATGTATTTAGTCTTATGTATTTAGCGCAAATGGCTTATGTTGTCTCCATAACCGGAACCTCATCTTTGCTCTACGAGACAAACTTCATTCATGTTCTCGTATATTGAGCAACTCATGACACCACATTCCTCTCCACTCACACCACCACCCGTAGCCCAACCATCTAACCACTAGTATGCGTAGTTTTCAAAAATAAATGTTTAGGAACCATTTTGTGAAAGAAGTAAATCGTAAGGCATCTCAAGTCACTATAGATTTTTATATGCTTCTAGCAGTAGTATTTTTTGTATGTTGCAATCATACTTTTTAGTATGATATTTTCTTTATTAATGAATGGCTTTCTTTTACTTGTCATGGTTGGTTATTTTTTTGTGGTTGGTTGATTATTTTTGACTCTTTATTTTAGCCATACTTTTAGTTTCATGGTTGTGATAATTGCTACTAGTTAGAAATATTGCATTTGTCTTCTAGCTTGTTTTTGTAGCAAGAAACCATTGCTCGATTCTTTGGTGCCCTCAAACGAGGGGGAGCACACATCAAGGGTGAGCCCTTACAACGTCGAATTCATCTCGACATTCTTTTTGCTTCGATAAAAAGGGGGAGAAATAGGATAACTCAAACTAAAAACTTCTTAATAATAATTTTTACATAAAATGAGTTTATATTTTTTTCATCAAAAAGGAAGAGATTCTTAATACAAATAATATCTAAAAACGTTATTTATATTTTTCGACATCTCTACGTTTTGATAATAACAAAATGTAAAAATACTTTACGTCAAACTTAACATATACAAATTATTGATCGTAAATTCCATTTCGATGTAAATCACTCAAGATAAGAACAAACAAATTTACAACTTGCAAATGATCAAATCTAAACTTCACATTTTTATAAATGTGAAAATATTTTTTCAAAAATTGTTTTTACAAACTATTTTTGAATTATTAAGAAATGTTTTATTGGGGTATTTAATTTAAATTTTGTAACAAACTATTTGCCCCCAAAATAAACCTTCACCACAAAAAAGCGAAATTTGAAGCGTCTGGATGTCATGGTACCATTAAATGCGATGGTGTGTAACTTTAATGGTGTCGTCCCCTGTAACGGACAAAAATTCATGTCCCTATAAATAGTTGACCATTTTACACTCCAATAACAATTTTTTTACACAGATCTTTCTGATCAAAGTCTACCTCATCTAATCTATTTTCTTTGATCATTTATTTAGTTTTATTTTTTTAAGAGTGATTCAATCATCCATTCAAGTGATCACCTTCATTCCTCTACTAGTGCAAGAGAAGAACACACTGTATTGAGAAGATACAAAGTACTGTACTATTAGCTTAGTGCACTCGTAACACTTGTTACGTACTTGTTGTATATTGTTATACATCAAGTTGTTTGTCATCATATTTAGTTAGATTGTGTGGATCGGTTTGATATTGTAAAGATAGTGAAGATCTTGTATAGTTTGTATTGATATGTGTAGATTAGGTAGATCGTGTGTAGATCGTAGATCTTGTGAAGATCGGGTATATCTTGTAGTTGTGTGAAGATCGGGTAGATCGTGAGTGAGATTGATTCTAGCTAGATTAGATCTCGACATTTGGCTTAGTGTTGAAAATTTTGATAAGCGACGTGGACGGTTTTCTCCGCCTCAAGGGAGCTTGTTGACATAGTGTAGTGAACCCTCAAGTTGGGTACTCGAGGAGTGGAGTAGGCGAAGAGCAGTTTTATTACCTAACCACTATAAATCTCCGTGTCTTGGTTTGATCTTTCCAACTCTTTCCTTTGATCTTGCATATCATAATTCCTAGTTATTATTGCTTGTTTACTCTCGTATAATTATATTACGTTCATATTGTGAGTGATTGATTTCACGGAAACTCGAATCAAAGTTTTTCAAAAGTAATATTTATAACGAATTTAAAACGGTAAAACTATTCAACCCCCGCCCTTTTAGTTTTCCACAACTGTCAACTCCTTGATTTCTCTATCTAAGATCCAAGCTACAAGTCGTTGCCTGCCCTTAGCTTGTGGGGGCGTATTACGCCAAACTAGATTAGATAAGTCGTTCCAATTGTATAGATGGGTCGTACCCATTAGGTTATATGTTACTTGCTTGGTCTTCAAGCAATAGTATTAGTATATATATATATATATATACATAAACAATCTCATGTATAATTCACAATACAATTCAATTCAATAGGTTTAACTACCTAAATTGAAGAATCTATGAAAGTTATGTAATCAGTTTAGGCGTCTTTCTAACTAAGAAATAAAAACTATGTTCCCCCAAACTTAAAAACTAATTATTTTTACTTTACTCATAAAAACTATTTTCCCCAACTTAAAAACTAAGTATCTTTAGAGTGCTAGGTTCGATTATGGTTATCCACAAGTTATTTGCGCCATGTCGCCTTTTGTCATATAACATTCCTATAAAACAAATAAAAACATCGTCCCTAATAAATTTTCTTTAACACACCACCAAAAATCTCCCGGATAACCTTGCGTTACCACCATAACGTACAACGTATAACGTGAAACCCCAGTGCAGTTGCACCATTCCCTCTTAGAGAGTATAACAACGGATTTTCTTTTTGGAAACAACAAATTTATTAAGCTAGTAAGAAGTTAGGAGGAAAATATTACATGATATTTGTACAAGCTAATTTTGGATTCGAGATCCAATCAAACCAGTTGCGGGTAGGATTTTTGCTCGTATAATGCAACCAAGAGTGCGAGAAAATTTAGTTTCATCACCTAAAGTATTCTTACGATGCGGTTTTGGATCAAAACACACTCGATTCCTGTATTATTATAGGCCATTGGTAAGAAAATAGCATAGAACAAGTTACTAGAACTTATAAAGAAAATAGAACTTATAAAGAAAATAGCAGGAATCGAGTGTGTTTTGATGCGGGTAGGATTTTCTTTATCAAAACACAAATGGTAGCCGGTTTCACAACCAGACTAAACGTCTCATCACATTCAATACCTTGTTGCAGACTATGACCATTATTAGGAGAGAGGCTCTCGTACCATATTATTAGTGATATGGCATTCAATGTGTGATCTTATATATTGCATGACAAGGTATAAATACATGTACAATGTTCGTGGACATGGGCCAAGCCCTACAATATAAACTACATAATGGGCTACATCAATACACGCTATAATGATCCGCTAATATATATATATATATTATCCATGTCGTTGCTTGAATAAACCACATCAAAACATTTTTTCGCCAACGAATTATCGGCCAAGACTTTTGGTATTTTAAATGCTGCCCGAAATGCATTTCAGGCACCACTTCTTGAGTTGTATTGTGAATTCTCTCTTATAAAGAAAATAGCATAGAACAAGTTACTAGAACTTATTGAGTGCAATATAACATAACTACAAGCTGAATCTAACCAGTTAAGACATATTATGGACTCACTTGCTTCATCTTTAAACCAAAGCCAATAGGGAAAAGTGGATCATAATTATTCTCTCCAGCACTCATTGGCAGTTGTTCGACCCTCTTAAACCACGTTACAGGCAGTCGTCCTTCGAATTCATAATCTCCAAATATCACATCTGTGATTCCTCCTCCTTCACTGCCAGGCAACCATGCAGCCACAAAAGCATTTATCTTTTCAAAAACATAAGGCTCTAATACTAAGGGCCTACCAGAGATTAGGACCACTAGTGTCGGTATTCTACTAGCAATAGAAGATATTAGTTCGTTTCCATCAAGTGGAACAGTGAGCTCTGAATTATCTCCCATGGTTTCCACATATGGAGTTTCACCAATAACCACAATGGCAAAGCTGAAGTCCTGATTAGCTAAGGTTTCTGATGATGGTTTTTGGTCATATATCACTTTGGTTTTATCTCCCACCGTTTCCTTTATAGCATCCAAAATTGTTGTCCCTATAGATTGAACATCATAAGCTTGTTAAACTAGATTTTTCACTAAGGGGTGTTTGGATGTGCGTCAATCATTTATGTCATATCACTCGAATGATCAACTGCAATTAAGCAGGTTGTAAGAGATGATGTTTGGATAATCAGAATATCCTCGATTGTTTTGGAAAATTCTGGTTATTCGATGAATTAACAGATAAGGGGTAGCAAATTGATTTTATATTAGATATTATTGTAGCGAGTATGAAACTGATGATCTGAAGCAGGGGCGGAGGCATGTAGTAGGAAGTGGGGGGCAGTGCCCTCTACACATTCTTTAACATCTTCCAAATATAGAGTAATTTTTTCTTGTTTTTTTACCTTTTGATAAAGTTGCCCTCAACCTTTATCCGAAATTGCCCTCAACCTTTATCCGAAATTGCCCTCAACCAATTTTTAGTTCACCATAAAAGATTAATTTACTTCAATAATATAAACATAAAAATGGCAATTCATTGCTGTGTAAGGATAACAACAACATGAACAGTCATGCCACTTTTAAGCTAAAAATCATATTTGTGACCTAGAAGTTATTTTTCTGACTTTAATGGTTTATACTTTTTGTTGTGCAGTTTGTAAACAGCTAAACACTAAATTTGGCAAAAGGTTCTTAATACATGTTATTTTAGTCCTTTTGCAAGCTCATATATTCCTTGTGTTCTCGGCTTTTATAAATTAGAATGGGTTGCTTTTAACCGAACACCATTTTTTCTTTATAGACATTGGTCTCTTACTAGTGTTAATTATCTTGAATTAGGGTAGTTTATTTTTAACCCAACCCGACCCGACTTATTCCAATTTCACTGAAAAAGGCATATATAATCTTCTTTCTTAACTTTACCGTTGCCCCCTGTGATGAAACTTTCTGGCTCCGCCACTGATCTGAAGTAGAGCTTGATAATTGGTTTCGAATTTTTTTTCTTTATTAAGTCAGCTCTACTCTAGCATGATAAAAATCATGTATACGTTATTTCAAGATCCATTTCGTGCTTCATAAAACCATCAATTCATTCTATAACATGAAACTATACCAGCTAAGTTTGAAGCCGAGAAGGCGCCAACTTGACTTCTGTAGTAAAACATGGAAGCAAGGAGTAGAAAAATATAATGTATGAAAGTTGCATTACCTTTAGTAATTCTGCCACTTTTTCCTTCCCATGTAGCTGTCCATCCTCCACACTGGTAGCCGAGATCATCAGCATGAACTCCAGCCAGAAGAATTCTTTTAGCACACTTGTCTAATGGTAAAAAGGGTTTCTTAGGATCTTTTCCATTCTTCAACAAGACAAGTGACTTGCGAACTGCTTCTCGTGCTATGTCTCTGTGCAGCTGCAGCAATGAGTCCCAATAAATTAAACATGTCAGAGATGTTAAGTATCATTGGAGGGTATTGTAAATAATTTGGCAGAAGATACATGTGAAATCAAACTAGTGCCTGCTCAAATATTGCAGGTTTATTAGGAGGGCAAAATAAAGTCTGATAACAAAACTTTAGAAGATAACTATGGTATCTGAAATAAAAGAATTTGACCCCAGATGAGTTAAAGATCTCCAAGAATTTACCTTGCAACCAACGAAATCTATCAAAGATTTATCACTTAAGGGATGTTCAAAGAGTCCAGCAACAAACTTGACTCGTAAAATCCGTTCAACAGCATCATCAATTCTGCTCATTGGTATTTCTCCAGTTTCAACAAGACGTGTCAAATCCTCTAAATATAACTCATAACGAAGAGGCACCATCACCTATAGTAGTTATAAGTAAGAAAAATTTAGGGAAATTATGGAAAAATAATAAGACTGTTGAAAAAGTAGCGACTTATAATAAAGCCTCCACCATGTCAACTCCTGAATTTATGGCTGACAATACACACTTGCGATAATTTGATCCATAAGGGTGAGAAAGACGGTCAAGTGCTTCCGAATCAGAGATAACAAAACCCTGATGCAGTATACACGTTAGTAACCATACACATGCTCATTGCTGAAATTAGAGTTCTAAGTTTGACTTATGTCAGACAATGAATAACAAGTGATCAACTTTCTAAGGAATTGCCTAATTGGTATTTTTGTTGCACAAAAGAACCATAATTTTTTCACTAATGCACAACGAGCACCACCTTCTATAATAATAAGTGATTTTTTATAAGTTTATAAAAGTATGTGTAAATACAAACAAAAATACTTGCCAACTGTCCCAAATTGCTCATTTTCGTAAAGTGTAATGTTCTTTTTCTTTTTGGATCATCATACACCAATGATTTTTTGCATTTCCAGAATGTATATGGGGTTTGCGACAATGGATAAAAATTTGATTTCAAAGGTTGAATGGGACAAATTTCTTATAAACAATAACCGGTATCTTTAAATAATTACTCCGTAAATAATTTAGGCATGTAAATTTGTAAACGACTAGTCTACCTTGAATCCAAGTTTCTCCTTTAGGACTTGTGTAAGGAGATAATGGCTCTCATGCAGTTTGGTGCCATTCCAACTAGAATAAGAAGCCATAACCGTGCAAACACCCTGAGAAATACAGTCAATGTATGGAGCCATATGGATTCTCTCCAAGTCCTCATAGGATGAAACAGTGTTTCCCTCGTTTACACCATTTTCAGTACCACCATCGCCAACAAAATGCTTTGCACATGCAACAACATTGGTTCTGTTACAAATGAATGCATGGAAACAATTCCGAATTATCTTAGCACTAGATACAAAAACAGCACAGGCATTCTCTAAAGGTGGAAGTTTCGAACGTTACTTATGATGGGGTCGCTTTGATTTATGTATTTCCACAAACAGGTCAAATGTAGAAGCATAGTTATTTATGAAACAAGTCGGACGGGGTAACAGGTTAACATCCAGTTACTATCTATTAATGTATGCAATCCCATGAACCACTTGATACAACCATTTAGATTTATTATATTAAAATATGTAGTCATATCCCATGAACCACTTGATACAACCATTTAGATTTATTATTTTCTAAAAGATGTAGAGGTGGAGAAAAAAGCGTACTTGACCCTTTTCCATTTGGACCTGAAACTGCTTTGACCCATGACACAACTCCTTACCAACCGGTCAGTTTTCCATCGCTAACATATATACATACAATAAAAAAGATGTATACCTTCCTGCTACAAAAGGGTAATTCTTGGGGTATCCTTCAGGTGGGTGTCCTTGTAAGCCTTTAACAATCGAAGTCATTTTACGAACAAGATCTGTGTCTTCACTGAAACTTTCATAACATCTTCCCCATCTGGGATCTTTGCATACCTGTCATGATTATTGGAACTCATATAACGTTTCAAAAATATGATGTGATTCAAAACAGATCATACTCTAAACGATTATAAAGTGAATACCCGCCACTAGCATATCCTGCACACTCTCAGTTTGTGAAGACACAATGGAAGCTAGTGCATAACAATTGCACTTGCAAAGAAGTGAAATAATTGACATAACGGAGTAAACAAAAAGGGTAACACTGACAACTCACAAAATGAGATAAAACAGAAGTTGACATAAATACGCACAAGGAGAATGACTAACATGCAGGAAAAATATGTCACGCACTTTTGTAGATTTTGCAACCCCGTGAAATCATTAAAGAATGTTCATGGAGTTATCACTAGTTTATGACGTAGACAAGTAATGAAGACAGAGTTAAATGGCTTGAAAGAGGATGACACTTGGGAAGTCGTGGATTTACCAGAGTAGTTAAGAGATACGTACAGCATTTCATAAAGGGATTACATTCAAGTATAGTGCAGATAAAATTATCGACAAGCATATGTAAAGACTCGTAGTTCTCTTTAATACATTTCTAAATGGGGGACTTGCAGAAATTATGTTTATATGGACTTTCCTCGAGGTTTCAATATACTTAGAAGGTATGAGAATCTTTTTTTTTTTTTTTTTGGTAAAAATGTATGGGCTAAAACAATATCCAGAGCATCATCTGATAAGTTCGCCAAGGACATAGATACCCCAGACGCTTTATTAGTGTATTCCAGATAATGCTTGCTTAGATACTATTTACAGGTTCAATCAAATTACACTCTTTTTATTAAACATTCAAACAGGGCCGTCTCGCGGATTTCAGTGGCCCCTTGCCATTACCACAAAGAGGCCCTCAAACACACACATAATATATATATGTATAAGTAGTGCATGAATTAATTAAGCTCGAGTCTCATATTGTATTCATATATATAATAGAAATGCATGAAATTTGGTGGCTCTTGTCAAGCGGTGGCCTTGTGCAATCGCACCTCTTGCACTCCCCTAAAGCCGGCCCTGCATTCAAAGGACGTAAGAGGTGCAATTTCTTCTTGTATATACCTATGACTCGATGAGGTGGAACAATTGAAGCATATCCTGAGTAAACATTTAAACTAAAGGTTTTGGGGACTCGTATATGTTTTTTGGGAATGAAAGTTGCAAGAAGCGTACATGGTAGCATCAGTAGATATTTCACAAGGAACTATGTTCTGGTTCTTATTCGGGATTCTGACCTGTCATGATTTAAACCGCTTAGTACATAAACTTTAAAACTCACATTGAAAAGATTATTGAGCTTATTATATCAAAATTTGAAGAGAATGCCGTAACTTCTTTTAAAAGAATTTAATAAATTACTCCTATCTTAAGGAAAGTGTAACAAGTTAAAGATCATTACCCAGAGTTTATACTGGTACTTAGAATTAGAACTTCCAAAGTCCAAACAATGCTTTCACTGTCAAGTGTTCCAACTTCCTACACGTGATAATATGTGTACTAGTAATTGCATGAATGCTTACTATCATGATATCATTAAGAATTCACCACGTAGTATGTACAATGTTCTGGTCTGAACATCATATAAATATAACAACCCAACAATAATTTGACTTTATTTTCATTTTGAAAGTTAAGAATATTGTTGCTCACACCTGTTTGTACATAGTTATATCAACTTTTTTTATAATACATACTTGTTTGACCACAAATGTTCAGCATTTACGAGTAAGTTCACAAATAATAGCATCAGTTTTGTAACAAATAGCCTCAGAACATCATCCATAACCAAATTAAAAGACAAAAACAATTAACTCACAGCAACACAAGGAGCAAAATCATAGTGAATCCCACCTGCCCTAACTTCGATAGCAGTAACTTCCCCAATCGTCCGGACCAAATCATGATCCCTAAAAACACAAATTCAATTAAACATTTCGTCAAACACCTTCATTAGAAACCCAAAAGTTCAAAGGGGCGTTTGTTAAAGCTCACTTTTAACAGCTTGTGTGCTTATGACTTAATTAAGTCCACAAACTCAGGTTGTTATTCATAAGCTTTTTAAGGTAAGCTTCTCGGCCTTTCTATATTTCAATAAACCCATAAGCTCTATTAAAAAGTGACTAAACCAAGACGAACTTTAGTTGGCACGTCAAAGAACGTCAACCCGAACATGAATTGTTTAAATAATTGGGGCAACCGTGTCAACCCTGATCTGTTTACACATAACCTAAACATGAGCACTTCAACTTGTTTATCTAAATGGGCAGATGGTTTACATGAGTTGAACAAGTTTTACAGGTTTTGGGGGTTGACTAATTCAACCCATTTATCTAAAACATGTTGGCATTTTACATGGGTAAACACGCTAGAGGGTTGACCCGTGTAACTGTTTCAACCAGTATAACCACAATGTGTTTTGAAAACAAATCATAAACGGATTAAACGGGTTGGCATGCATTATAACTAAAAAGATGTTAAGCTCTTGTTGATTGTTTGGATTAGCTAATTTAACAGATGTTGATAAAATTAAGAAAAGGGACATGAGATAGAGAGTCGGCTCCCGAATGAACCACAAAAAGGGTAACAATTGTCTTAAGTTATGATAGTCAAAATAAGGCCAAGCCCACCCAACTAGGGCTAACCACGGTCCGAAAACAAGACCGGACTGACCAAAAAAAGGACCAGACCGAGGACCGGACCGAAATATGTCTGGTCCCATACGGTCGGTCCGGTTTCTCGGTTCATTTCGGTCGTGGCCAGCCGTACTCCAACTACCCCATAAAGTTTAGCTCATCAAAACCACTAAATATGTTAATAAGTCCAAACTTATAAGCTTTTTACAAACACTAAAGTGAGCTTAATAGTGCCAAATATGTTGATAAGCTCGCTAGATAAGTAAATTAAAACAAACACCCTAAGGCTTAATAATAAGCATAAACAAAAGGGTATAGCAGCATAGGTCACAAGAGAGCAACTTACTTTCCTTCAAGTTCCATATATTATCATGTACTTTTTTCATTTCACTATATGCTTCTGTCGTCCCGGCCAGTATCATAAATATTGTTGAACTATCAATTATCAAGGGTTATTTTGGAAAATTTCAAGGTGCTACTGCTAATAACTATGGTATTTGTCACAGTCTGTAAGTTTGTACCATATACAAACGAAAATAAATACATGTATGACATATATGGAAAGCGTTGCTATTTTACCACTGAATAAACAAAATAAATACTCCGTAAATAACTACCCTAAAACTCTCAAAACACACACCTGGTAGCACCAAGACCAACATTATGCGGAAATATGGTAGCACCAAAAACATTATTATTCCCATGAACAGCATCAACCCCATACAACACAGGAATCCTAGCCTAGACTCAAGCGCTGATTTTTGAAAAAGTCAACCATATCTGCCCAGTCTGCTGACGTGGCATTCTCAAAGGCCCACTGCCACCACAGCTCAAAATACTACCTATACAAAGTTCCTTAACGACTGATGACGTGGCGACACTTCGTTCTATCTGGGTCATTTGACCGAGTTTTTGTAGTGTCATACGTGAAATGAGGTCTTTGATTCTTGTTTCTGTTGGTGCAGCTGGGTCTTTGTAGATTGGGTTTGACATTTTTGTTTTGTTTTTGTTTTAAGGTTGTTTGATGTTTTTACGTTTGAGGTTAAAAGGGTTTGATGATCTTGATATATAGTGAGTTTATAAGTCAACGAGACGAAGTGATTGAGTTGTATATTTGGACAGGTGGCATGTACGGCAACAATTTTCTAACACTTGTATGGAAGTGACAATGATACCCCGGTTGCCCGATCTATTTACTCCGAGTGGAATTTTCAAATGCTTACTTGATGTTTACCAAAGGACAAATCACCACCATCCATCTAGTTTGATCTAATGGTGAGGATTATCTAAGATTTAATATGTCTAAACTTAAGTCCATGTTGTTTTTTTCTTATCTTTTGCTCTTCTTTTATACATTTTTTTTTGTCTTTTATCCTTTCTCTTTTTTTTTTTTTTTTTTTTTTTTTTTTTTTATTAATTATTTTTTTTTTTTTTTTTAATATTTATGGTTTTTTAAATTCACATTTTTTATATTCACGTTTCTTTTATTTGTTTGTTTGTTTTAATTCACGTTATTTACGCTTTTTTAATTCGTGTTTTTCTTTCTTTTCATACGTTTCGTCCGCTTTCATCTAATTTTGTCCGTTTTCGCCCGTTTCATACGTTTTGTCCTTTTTCATACGTTTTACCGTTTTCACGTTTTCATCCATTATTCATACGTTTCGTCCGTTTTCATCGTGTTTACGTTTTCATACATATTCGTCCGTTTTCTTACGTTTTCGTCCATTATTAAGCGTTTTGGCGTTTTAAGCGTTTCGAATATCACAAGTGATATTCGAATATCACAAATGATATTGTGAATATCGCAAATGATATTATATCGCAAGTGATATTATGTGATATTCAGAATATCACATGTCATATTCTGAATACCACAAGTGATTTTTTGAATATCACAAGTGTTTTTCAACTAATGTTTTGTAATATGAAAATCACACGTGATATTCATAATATCACACAATGATATCCAGAAAATCACAAGTGACATTCATTATATTACAAAGTGATATTCAGAATATCACAAACTGATATTCAGAAAATCACAAGTGATATTCGAAAATAAATAATCACATGTGATATTCATAATATCACAAGTGATATTTTGAATATCACATAAATCACTTGTGATAGTCAGAAAAGTATGAAAACGAACGAAAACTTAAGAAAATGGACGAAAACGTAAGAAAACGGACGAATTCGTATGAAAATGGGCGAAAATGTATGAAAGAGTAAAAACACGTTTGAAAGCGAGCGAAATGAAAGAAAATGATGAAAGCGGGCGAAATGTAAGAAAGCCAAGAAAGCGTGAAAGCGGATGAAAGCGTAAGAAATCGAAGAAAAACACGAATTAAAAAAACGCGAATTTAAAAAAAAAATAAAAACATTAATTTAAAAAAAAAAACATGA
Source organism: Chrysanthemum lavandulifolium (assembly GCA_022545495.1). Lineage (NCBI taxonomy): Eukaryota > Viridiplantae > Streptophyta > Magnoliopsida > Asterales > Asteraceae > Chrysanthemum > Chrysanthemum lavandulifolium. The sequence goes on along the minus strand of CM040241.1, from coordinate 120,834,889 downwards.
ATAGGAAAAAAAACAAAAAAATGTGAATAAAAAGAAAGACAAAAAGACAAGAAAAAAACATGGACTTGGGTTTATCTACTAAATCTTAGGTTAATCCCCACCATTAGATCAAGCGAGATGGATGGTGAGGATTTGTCCCTAGTAGCGTGAATTTATGGGTAGCGAAATAAAGTGACTCTTTACCATAAATGTCCCAAAATTTTTCATTTCTCTAAATACCCCATGGCAACTCTCCCATTTCAACATTTGGGCAACTCTCCCATATAGTTGGGCAAGTGTCCTTTCTTTCTTCACCTCAGACTTACATAGTACAAGTGTCATAAGTCGATTCTTGAAGCAACTTTGACCCACTTTCTTGAGAATAACTTTTTTGTCTTTTAGTAAAAAAATATAGTCTTTTTATTATAAAAAGTACATATATTTTGGGCAACTTGGTCCCACACATATGTAATCTTGGGCAACTGATTAGGTAGAAAGTACATCTTTATATTATTTTATTGTATTGGTACTTGTATCATACTTTTAAATACAAAATACAACTTTATAAAATACAAAATACACATTTATAATCAAATTACACTTTTTAAATACAAAATACCTTTAATTACAAAATACACTTTATCTATAATACTTATAATAGAGAATGAATCTCTCTATAATGGTCTTAAAATTAAGACTTACAAAATACAAAGCATATTGTACAATACACAATGCACTATTAATGGTCTTTCTCAACAATCTTAATTTTCAGACTTACAAGTATTAAAGCTTAATGTACAAAATACAAAGCAATATTAATGTGATCAAGATATTTAACATAGTCAATTAATTAACTGATCAATAAATACAATTAATGTAGTTATTAAAACACCCCTTACACAAGAAATACAATTATTAAGCATATTGTACAACCAACTTAAACACAATTCATGCATTAAATGTCACTAATAGAAATAATAAAGCACATTATACAAATATTCAAGCCCGAGCAGACAACAGCCAAACGGGTCGAGCTCGAGCAGACGCAGGCCAACGGGTCGAGCCGAGCAGGCACGGCCAAGCAGACTCGAGCCCGAGCGGCGCGGGTTAAAAATTCTTGATATCCGTAAATTTATTGTCAAAAAAATATAATAAACTAAAATACATGATTCATCGGAAACTTTTACTTCAGGGTACCCGCCGCCCTGCTAGTATTTTTTATACATTTACATTAGACTAAAATACACCGTTGGTCCCTAAACTTGTCTCGGAGGATCGCGATGGGACGAACCTCGCCCTTTTCATCGCCACGGGTCCAAACAGTGGCCATTAAATGCCAGATTCGTCCCTTGACCGTAAGTGCAGTCAAACCGATTTCCTTCGAGGTATTATAGACCATTCACTTTTTACCCGGCCTAGTTAAAATGTAACCCAACCTTCAACCATATATGTATGAGCGAGCAAGAGTGAACCTAAAATACAATCAACACACATTCTTTCCAAAGCAAAAAGAAAAACAATAATGGCACAAAGCGATAAGGGAAGGGTTTGTTGAGTTCGTTGAGGAAAGCGGTGCGCAAATGAAAAGCGTTTGGGTGTTAAGAAGGAGAAGGAAGAGGATGACATCTTGTTATCAAAGTTTAACGATTTGGGAGAAAGGATTACAAAGCGGAAATCTTGTTTAAATATCTTAAGGAAAGGATGGAAAAGAAGGAAAAGCGATGATAGGGAGAGTTGTGGGTCTAGCTAAGTGTATGTTTAGATGATAGTAAACATTTGTAGTTCTTGAGAACATGTAATCGATGAATAAAGTTTTGTGATCTTATTTAAGTAATTGTGTTTGAAATCGTTTTGCATTTCTTAATAGGTTTGACTTACCCAAGTAAGTTACAATTTGTTGGTTTTCATAAGTTTGTTTGACTTTGGTAAGTCAAAATTCAAGATGTTACAATACACCATTGTCAATACATTGTTGTTTAATGCTAAAGCGTTTGCATTTTGAACCCGTGTTTTGAAACCACCTTTTGTAATTTTTACGAAGGGGTGTTTGGTTTTGCTATAACAATTATTCCGATAAAAGGGTCGTTTGGTTTAGCCGATACAAGCGGATGTTTTATTTGATACATTATGATTTAGTGCCAAAGTATTTGCATTTTCACCACATCTTTTAAACCATTGCCTTTGCTTTTGCCGATACAAGGGGTGTTTGGTTCTAATGATTAAAGTTTTGGTGATACAAGGGCTGTTGGTTTTCTTGATACAAAGGCTGTTTGGTTTCTTGATATAAGGGGATGTTTGGTTTTGTTGATACTAATAACACTAAAATACACCCAATATCACAATACAAACAGTTAAACAACACATAACCCAAATGATATTTTATCATTAATAAAGTCTCGTTAAACATCATAACCAACTACATCAAATCTAATTTACATACCCTTTTAGCAAAACTATCACCCAAAAGACCGCATTTATCTACCCCATGGAAAACCAAAAATTCGGACATTATGTTCACCATTTTCTTAACAAACTCTTGGTTGAACCGAATACCTTCATCCGTTTGACCAACAACTGTATGAGTTGGGCAAGTTGGTTTGTGTGCCTCGATTGGATTTTGTTCAACAGATCGACACGATCAGCGCAATTCCACGAGGTCCCGAGCTTGATTCTCTTCTATAAGCTCCCTACGCTGATGATTCCTGTCTTGAGATCTTGAATGCCTTTGAAGAACTAGCTTCCTTAGAATCCTTCTTGGTGACCTCTTCTTCAAACCAGATAGCCATACGATCATTCAGATTTGGCGAATCAGCCACCTCCATGAGTTCGTTTAAAATGGGGAAATCTGCCATTGGAAAGTTGTGTGTGTGTGGAAAAAGTGGTAGATGAGTGTATCGTTTGGTGTGCACTAGTTAATATCGTCTTCGGTAAGAGACGGTGAAGGGCCTAATAGTTACTTTTTTTTCACACTAGGTCCCTGAATTTGTCTTGGTTGCCGTTGTCATACTTAAAACTCCCGCCCAATATTCACTTTAGAATACACAATTGGTCCCTCAAGTTGCCAACTTACGTAAAACCATTAGAAGTTTGACTTTGTTAAGTCAAACTTCTAAAACATATCAAATTATCAATTCACTCCAAAACAAATATTTAGTAATGGTTTTGCAATATTGACTTTACAAAGTCAAATACCATTCTATATATTATTGAACATTCCACTAGCCATCCTTATCATCAAACTTTAAATACCATTATGCCTTTTGCACTTAATCTTCCAAAGGTTTTCAATCCTTCCGACATTACGACTCTCGTTCACGTTAACCCATTCACCATTTTCAAGTATTGACTAACTAAAGTAAGCGGAAATGCGGTTTTACTTGCTACAATCAAATAAAATGCTAAATGAAAGTTTGACTTTCGAATGTCAAACTTTCATCACCTAGAATCGCACAAACAACAACATATGAACAATCTAATTTTAAGCAAACCATATAACAATTCTTGTACAAAATTACGAAAACTATTTTGCAACATTAATTGTCCAAGGGTATTCAACCCAAACTTAAACTACAACCAGTCAAAGAAATCTACCACGGTGTGGGGAAGCTCGGGGAGTTTCAACGACTTCTTAGTCAACTCTCGGTTGTTCTGGTATTTTCATTCCATCATGACTCCTATCGCTTTGCACGATATTGATTGTCTTAGCGACCGGGAACACGCAAGTATGCACTTTATTAAAGTTATTTCATGCTACGCTCGGGAAAAGCTCGAAACACCACCGTCTGAAGGCGCCCATGGTCGAATGTGTTTCTATCTGTGATGGAAAAATTGGGCAAAGGTAGATCACTAAGCGTGTTTGCGACTGAAAAATCAAATAGTGTTGAGATACACAAACATGGAAATTTAGGAATGTTTTATTTGATACATATTCATTACAACATTACACTTACTCTAGTATCCGGCATTTTCAAATTCGGAGATGACCGAATCATTACAATGGTGAACGCTACCATAACACTATTCCTAAAATCGACATCGGACGACTTAAGGTTAACCAGGAAACAAAGGCACATTCATCCTAGGATTAGCTTCATGTATCAACTACAAGAAGTTTCTGATTAAATTTCATTCTTGTTACACATCTCTATAACATTATAAGTTGTAAAGCGAAATTGTTCTTCTGGTGCAATCACCAAAATCCAATGTAAGGGTCTCAAGATTTTGAAGTCTTGTCAAGTGAAAGATATCGGATGTTGTGATTGTGGTCACAACATTATAACGACCTAATGACAAATGTAACTTCTTCAAATTCCCAAGTTTTGCAATATCCCATAGTCTCATCTCGTTAGTACTAGGACGATTCATTTTAAGAGACTCAAGTCTTGGACAACCAAAGAATAAAGTCCCAAATCATCGCTTAGAAAATTGACATGAATCAATTCTAGGCTCGATAGATTTGGATAGCCATGAAAATATTCCAAAGTAGTCATAGAACAAACATGAAGTACGGATGTTTCAACTCACTGCGAGAGTAAAGTTATGTTGGGAGCGAAGCGGGTCACCATACCGCTTTGTAATAATCGACTCCTCAACTCCATTGTCGACCAAAACAAGAGCCACTCATGAACATTCATAATGAAAGTTGTCTATTCCAATAATTGATCTTGGCTCTACAACAAAGACAAACTTTCTTATTGGACCCATGTCGATTTAAGAATCTAGTAACAAGCCTACCATCAAACTCGTATGTTAAATAATAAAAGAAATCCTCATCAAGTATGACATCGGTGAGCAAAGTCCACTTAGACCTCAGTTTCTCGCTAAACTAGAGGTTCTCACCGCTTCTAACAAAGGCAACCGATTCAAAATGTTAGTGATCACTTCATCCGCATGTTGGTAAAGCGATCGATCGACATGGTTTTGTTGGAAGTTGGGTTGGTCTTTGAGTTCGAAATGAGGATTTATATTCTTGATTCGATTTGCAATTTATCGTTTCGGATAATGTGGCTTAATGTGATTGGCAAAGTTGTTTGTTGGGTGGGTGTATTTGTTCCGTGAAATTAAATGCATCGATCATGGAAGAAACGGCTAATAGCCATACTTACAATTGGTCCACAGGTTGAAGGTTGGGTCAAAAAGTGAATGGTTTATAATACCCTCGAAGGAAATCGGTTTGTTGTCCCATTACGGTCAAGGGACGAATCTGGCATTTAATGGCCACTGTTTGGACCCGTGGCGATGAAAAGGGCGAGGTTCGTCCCATCGCGATCCTCCGAGACAAGTTTAGGGACCAACGGTGTATTTTAGTCTTTACATTATTTACATCATACATTTTATACATTAAACACACACACAAACACACCCTTTCCCCCCACTACTACCCAGATCATCACCGATCCAAACCATCAATCAAACACAAACACACAGATCCAAACCATCAATCAAAAAATCATCACGGATCAAACGACTGCTATTACTATTATCGGTTACCACTGCAAGCATTAAAATTGATTTTGGAGGAAATGGAGGAAATAAAGAATTGAATAATAAAAGTGTCATGGTCAAGTTACAAGAAGCTGATTTTGGTGTTGATGTTCCGTGGGACTAAAGTGAGAATGCTGGAAGGTCTTGGACAAAGCTGAAGAATTAGACTGGAGCGGACAAAATTGACAATCAAAGTTTTAAACCACGACTGTGTGACCCGTATCCACATGCCACGTACTGGAGCCAGTTTCCGGCAGGATAAAGTAAGCTATAGCCGTACAGATAAGTTACTTCCATTTTCTGATCATTTCCACTATTTAACCCAAAAGATTTAAGAGCAAAGAGGGAAAAGAGAGGAGGAAGAGACGGGTTAAGTTTACTCGATTTCGGCTTCTAAGTATACTGACAATATTGCTTCATAAATTTATGTATGGAGCTTGTTCCGGTGTAGGAAATAGCTTTTTAAATGCTATTACTTATTAGTTATTATCCACCCAATTGTCCATAATCAAACACATGAAGTAACGAGGCAAGAGTGATACCGTGAATGTGATAGTGTTTCACTAGCTGAGTCCTGACGGGTAACCTTTTGTGTGCGACAATGCGGGTTACAATGCTACTATATGATGGATTAGCCACCCTTGTAATGGAGGGGCTTTGATGGCCTTTTCTTAATGGGTTTATTAACATGGGTAGATTGATTGGGTAACCCAATAAGCGATTAGGGTGATATATGATGAGCGAGAAGGATATTACGGTTTAAATAAGTTAGGGATGATATATGCAAAACGTAAATAACCCTAAATGCTAGCAGAAGCTAGAATTAAACAAGGTCTCCACTTTCTGATAAGCTTAAGAGAAGATATTATGAGTTGGAATAAGTTATATATGTTAGCAAGAAATTTTGGAATCAACATCTCTGACGGAGTTAAACTTAAAGGTTAATCATTTTAACTTTTTAAGTAACTAAATGGTAAACACTACGCCTTACAACCGATACCTTTAAGAAAAATTGATAGTGTAGTAATGGAAACAAGTCATCAAGTAGTTCTTCCTTTTCAGCCAATAATCTTGAAATGAAGTAAAAGATTGGACTCTTGCAAAATCATATATGACTTGATGATCACTGAACAAGCCATTATACTAATTTGCTCACATCAGTTATTGCAAACTGCAAGAGGCGAATTCTCATGTGTAGTTCTTTTGATTCTCACTAGGCTTTTCATTAATAGCTAACTCCAGCTTTGGTGAATCCATGTACAAGCCAGATATCACTTGTCTAGTTGTGTGGTTATTAGCATTCGGAATAAGTTTTTGTAAAAGTCATGCTTTTTTATTCTTTAAATCTATCGTATGTAGGCTTGACAAATTTGGAGAGCTTAAATTTGGATTCATGTATGATTAAGGATGGCGGACTTGTAGTAGTGATTACCACTGCTAGTACTTGGTAACCACTGCTAGCGGACTTGTGGTAGTGATTACCACTGCTAGTACTTGGTAACCACTGCTAGCATTACTCGACCACTGCTAACTTGTGGTAGTGATTACCATTGCTAGTACTTGGTAACCACTGCTAGCATTACTCGACCACTGCTAGCATTACTCGTTACCACTGCTACCATTACTCGACCACTGCTAACATGTTTAGGTTACCACTGCTAGCGTTACTAAACCACTGCTAGTGGTAGCAGTGGTAGTGATTACCACTGCTAGTACTTGGTAACCACTGCTAGTACTTTTTACCTACTGCTATGCGGCTTAAGCTTTGTAGCTGCTACTCGATAATGCATGAACTTAGCCTTGACCTGTGAAATAAGAGAACTTGGGTATTTAAAGTATGAACTTAGCCTTGACCTGTGAGAGGCGTTTTGATAGAATTTATGGGTTCGTACCAAACCTAAGCCAAAGCGTACAATGCTCTATGAGAGCGGGGCGTGTTCGCATCGCCTTTATTCGAGTGGGGAATGTGAAACATTAAGTTTTTTAAAACATAATGCAAGAATTTGTTGTTTGTGACCACGCCCATATATTCAATTTCATTGGTTTATTGTGTTGTTTTTTACATGTCATGATAATTGGTTGTGATTTACAACAGGCACAGAAGCTATTAGATGACATATTAGAAAACAGTTTACAAGTTGTAACACATGAGCCTACTGAAGTTGTGGAACATAATTCGATTGCAAATGGAGGTGGTGGTGTTAGACTATTTAGAGATGCTCCAATTGGCATAGTGTTTGATCGAGCTAGTAAGTTGACTCATTGATCATTATATTGATTATCTTGAATACTGGTTTAAGAATATAGAGTTTAATTTAAATATATTCTTCCGGTTTTGTTTTACCAGATGACTATCAAGGGCCGCTAAAGCGACCAAGAATTATTCCTAAAGAGGAAGTTGATGAAAAATCCAAAAAGGTTGACTTTTTGTCGCATTATTACAATACGTTATATGCTGTATGTTGTGCTAACAATCTGTTTTTTTGCAGTTTAGACAACAAATCAAATCAGCTGCCGTGGATGTGAACGACATTATAGCTTCAGCAAAACAAGCACGCGATATATCAAATAAGTGCGAAGTGGTTTCACGACGTGTTGGATATTATGTACTCACTTTGTGGCTGTTTTGCAGTGGTTTCACGACGTGTTCTCACCTGATATATCAAATAAGTGCGAAGACGCTGTCAGCATGTTTTCATAAACTCATGGTTGCAAAGTGAGTTTAAATATGTTTTTGTACAAGTAATTTAAGACTCTTGCACTCTCATATTAATGCATGCATATTCTTTTTTGATTTAATATTTACAAATTTAGCGGTTGAAGGTGGTAGAGATTGTAATACCGGAGCTTGACGAGATGCAAACAGCACATGTTGTATCAATTAGTTACAAGCGGCTTCATTAACTCGACCTTCGAGGATGGGTATGTTAATAGTTTGTTAGTGTTTGTTTTTGTACATTATTTATATCGAGTTTATAACTAATAGATGTTTCCTCTTATCTTAAATAGGAAGGTACGAGACTTACATTGGATTCACGATTAACTTTGCACTTTTCAACTCATTTACAGTTGCAGATTATGTCGCCGCCCAACGCCTCGGTGAGGCTAACAATTTAATACTAAGATATTTTGGTGCGGTGAATTTCAATGTACTAATAAGCGGTACAAGTTGTGGCAATACTATTGCGGTAGCGAGATTATGTATTATCACACGCAGATTTTCAAGAATGTGGATGTCATAGTTACTCCAACTCACGGGTATGCTTCACTAGTGTATCCTTGTGTACATTGAATCATGTAATTTTGATGATATTAGTCATTCAAGCATGAAATATGTATAAAACGTATTATCTTTTTCATTCTCATGGAATCATGGAGTTTATGTTTATTTCATGTGATGTGTCTTTTTCTTCTTTTTTAGCATGACGGCTCCTAAAATTCCCAAAAATGCACTTGAGTTGGGCGAGTCAAATATGAAGGTTACAGGTGAGTTGACTAGTGTAATGTGAAGCTACTGGATAGCATTTTCAATAGCTGTATCAACGGTCTTAGTACATAACTGTTATGAGGAGTGATCATAATATATGTCTTTTCTTCCAGGGTGTTGTTCTCTTTGTATCTTATAGTACTTGAATTTTGTTTACTTAATAAAACTTGATAACTTGTGCAGGTTGAGAGCATAGTCTTGAGCATTATTTCAATGCTTTCAAGCCCTAACGACGAATCTCCTGCTAACGTCGAAGCTGCGGTAACAAAATACTGCTATTTTTATTTTCCATTTCTTCTTATAACTCTAGAAACATTGAATACAGACCTTTATTTTCACGGTATATATCCAGTTGGTGGTATCAAGCAGCTCAGGAGGTTGGATAATAACATAACACCATTCAAACCCCATCCCACCTATATGATTTTTATTTTGGCTCTTTTATCTTAGATTTTATTTTTGCCAATTAGATTCGTTAGATAATAATAATATAACACCAAGCAATCTACCTCTAAGTTACTTATCAGGTTGCTCGAGACGGTTGTTAGTGATTCGGGTCAAACTAAAGCTGATTTAAGCTCTGTTTGAGCATTCTGTATCGAGTGTCCTGATATGATCTATATATTGCTTGTATTTTGTCAGAAAGGATTGACGTGATTAATTGGGTTTTGTGTGATTGCAGAAAGAATGGAGAGAAAGAAGAGATGACTTGGGAAGAAAGTGGGTCGATGTGAGGAAATCGCGAGAATATATGTAAAACCTCTACTCATATGCTCCCGACGAACCAGAACAAGTGTGAGAAACACTACTTGTAGAATTGACATTGACATTGACATTGCTATTGCCATTCTATGTTTTTTTGTTATATTTCTTGGTTTTTGATTTCCTTTGTTTTTGGCTCAAATGAAAATGAAATGGTTGGTTTGTTTTGACTGATTCAAGGGAAAGACGTTTATGAAATATCGTCTTGCTTTTGGTTTCGATTGCATGTCAATGTGTTTTAATTTGGTCATATTTCTACAAGTTAAATGTTTTTGGCTTCAAGGCTGATAAATCTACATTAAGAAAGATCTTGGATATAAGGTTTCGTAAGGACAATGGCATAACCAGAAATTTGATAATCTTCTAGTTTATTATGGCTTTTATTTATATAGTCAACATGATCAATTTTATCTAGATCTACACTTCTATTACTTTATTGTTAATACAAATAAATCGTAAAAGCGTTTATTAATATTTTACGATCTCTTTGTGTTTTGTTGATAACAAATATAATGTTATTTTAAGTACAATTATAAGGATACATGTTATTTTGTAAAGCATTTACATATAGCCATCTAATACAAAAATGTTGTAATTAATCATTTGTTGTAATAGTTTATTAGGATGGGTAAAAATCACAACCCATGGATCATATCCATAACCCATGGTATTGACCCATACCCACAAGACTAGATACATTGTACTCATTAGATACATTGAATCTAAAAGAATACACATGGACCAACCCATAACCCATGACCCATGACCCATAACCAAAAAACCCATGGGCAAAGAGGGCGCCCCACGGATCCCTAGGATTACACTAGACGGATCTCTTGTGGGAGGGATCCGTGGGATCCGGGGAATAGTGGCAGATTTTGCCTATAAACAGAGAGTCATTTCTTCATTCTAACTTACCCCTCTTCTTACTAATTCTCTCATATACTCTCATTCTCTTCTAACAAAAGATCACTTGATCTAGAGTACTTCCTTCTTTCTTTCTTTAGTGATTCTCATATAGGTCCTTCTCTAAGGCGAGATCACGAGCATTCTACAAGTCATCCAAGCAAGGGTCCTTGGTCGATTTGTTCCTCCATAATTTACGTAGAAAAGATCTTGTATTTGATATTTCACATATTTGTTGTGTAATAGTCGTGTTGGTTTGGTCCACCGTGTTACGGACTTGGTATTTAGCTTTGTACCGAAAAAGGTGTAAGCAACGTTGTGAAGGCTTCTCCGCCAAGTTGAATGTTAGGATTTAGAAAATCCAGTCATTAAAGTGTCGGTCACCTCAAGTATATGTAATCGTTAGAAAGCTCGTAGTCGTAGTCATTTAATATTAGTTAGTATTTAGTTAAGTAACACCGTGGAGGACGGACGGGTCTTTACCCACTGTATGCCCGATCCACAGTAGGTGGGAGGCGAGTCTTGTAAGAAAACTATGAATACCCTCTACCTCCCAGGTAGAGGGTTGGGCTCAATACCATTTTCTTTGTTTCACATAGTTCCCAACTCTCTTCCTTTCTCTTTCTAAACATTTGTATCGCCTCATATGGATATGGTTTGATGTGTTTGTGAAATCCTATAAATTACAATTGGTATCAAGAGCCATGGTTTTATCACTCATCTTTCATGCTCTTTGTTTTGGTGGATTTCATAAGGTTTTTGGGGTTATAAGTGTTTAGGAGAGTTTGAATCATTTGGTCAAGTTCTAGTGTTAAAGTTTAAATTTTGATTGTACTTTTGTGTTTAGGATCATCATATGTGTTTAGGCTTTGAATTGGAAGGCTTGAATCATTGTGGTTTGGCTATTTTTGATTGATAAAGTGGGTGTTTTTAAATTTTGTACGAAGCGAGTTGAGCCACGGTGTTGTGTTTCTAAGAAGCGAGTTGCTTTGTTATTGGAAGCGAGTTGGTTTATGCGACTTGGCTATTAAGCGAGTTGTATTGACAGCGAGTTGGTTTATGCGACTTGGTTGTTAAGCGAGTTGTCTCTATATGCGACTTGGCTATTTAGCGAGTTGACTCTTTAAGCGACTTGGGTTTTAAGCGAGTTGTTTCTTTAAGCGACTTGAGTTTTAAGCGACTTGTCTTTGAGCGAGTTGATTTGTTTAGCGAGTTGATACCAAAGCGAGTTGATTGTTTAGCTACTTGTCTATTGAAACTTGTCACTTCTTCGTGCTACATTTTACGGTTGTTTTTGGTTTAGTAAAATCCGTGAAAGAATCAATTTTCGGTTTAATCAAAGAATAGTAAAATCCGTAGAACTTGTAATCATGTCTAACAACGTACACTGCTATCGTTTCTCTTGTAGTTGAGGACGTTCAGCGGTGGATCGAGATACTCGCCCACCTATGTGATGGCGATTATAACTCATGGGCTCAACGAATTAGGTTGTACTATTTGGGAAAGGAAAATGAGGTCAACATTCTCAAATCAATTGATGAAGGACCTTATCGATTGAGACTACAAGGGACATACTTGAAGCTACTGCGGATGGAGCAGTGATCTTAGGATTAGACGGACCAAAGACATATGATGAGCTCGGTGATAAGGAGAAAAAGTGATACGATGTTGATATCGGGGCTTCAAACATTATACTGTGGTCTTCCAAAGACATCTACAAGTTGATCAATCACAACACTGAAGCCAAGGTAGTTTGGGATAATGTCAAGACGCTTCTCTCGTGTTCGAATTAACTAAGGAAGACAGAGAATCACGGTTGTATGATGAATTTGAGCACTTTAAGATGAAACCGTAAGAAAGTATCTATGAATATTACGTGAGATTCCACAAGCTTGTGAATGACATGGGAATATCAAAATGACCATGCCAAATATTGAGATGAACTCAAAGTTTGTGAACAACATGAATCCCGAATGGCACAAATTTGTCACCTCTGTGAAGCTAACCAAAGGATTAAAGAACACCAACTATGAGCAATCAGTATGCCTTCCTTCTTCGTAATGAGAGACATGCTATGTTTGAGCGAATGATTCTTGAAAAGTTCAAATCTAAGCAGGGAGAAACAAGTTCGTCAAATGATTCAATGACCTTTTACACCAATGTTGGAATTACCACCAAAGCTTCTCTCATCGGGTAATGGTAATTACAAGCTCATTCCCGATCCAACATATAAGCCTCCGAGACTCAAACACACTCATGGAAAACTTCATCAATCAACTGTCTCTCATGGTTAGTCAAAATATGAATTCCACTCACACACCAACAATAACCTCGAGCAACATCCAATCCACATAACCAAGCTACCGTCCGAGATGGTAAGGTAGTGGTGCGAATGTGCAAGGAAGGCGGTATGAACAAAGGATGATTGGGCGGGTTATGGTATCTTGGAGTAGGTGGAGGATATGTGGCTAATCGTAATCATGGAAGAAATGCCAATCAAGGGCAAGCAAAGCCAATCAAATGCTACAAGCGTGGTGGTGAGGACATATTGCGAGGCGCACATCTCCAAACGCCCACGAATGCGAGAATACTTTGAGACAAGATGTTGCTTGTGCAAGCTCGGGATAATGGGCGACTTTGGATGAAGAGGAGTTGTTGTTTCTTGCGAAGGAATGCTAAGACATATGATCTTGATGTGGATGAGCGACCAATTCGGAAATAGGTCACAATCATTAAAATGCCTTTCAAGTTGCGCACTATGATGCATTTGACTCGATGTCGATGATGAACCCACGCCTGGACAATCTTCATGGCTAGCATCTCACCTATGGTCTCTCCAAAGGTCTCATCACCACAACAAAGTTGGTCCATCCAAAGAATCAATCATCTCGAGGTATTAAAACTATACGATGAGGTGGATGAGCAAAAGATACATAATGAAGTACAATCTCTTGAAACTTATGAATCGATATGGATAATGAGGGTAATAGTAATATTGTCCCATATGATCAATATGTGACACAAAGTGAAAGTGAGATTGTACCAAGTGATGTATCTTCGCATCAATGATGACTATGTTCTTGATGAATACACCGCATGTGCCTCGATGATTACATTATATCCGAATCGAATGCCTATAAAGAAAAAGTTGCTATTTATGAACAACGTACTAAGTTTGAGTTAACTACCCGTGAGCAGGAAATGGATGACCAAATGCGTACAATTATCAGAAATAGTAATTTTAGAGAAGAAGTGTTAAAACAAGAGTTAAACTCCTTACAAGAAAAGCTTTCTAAAACTGTTAAGCAAAAATAAGAACTCCAAAATAATGTTAAAGTTCTTAAACAAGAATTTAATGCTAAGGAATCAAAACTTTTGAATGACTTTTCTAATCTAAAACTTTGAAAAACAAGCTTGAAAATAAGTTATGCGTACAAGGAATACCATTGATCGCTCACATGATCACTAAGCATAGAGTTCTCGTGATAAGCATATCATTCCCCGTAAAGGAACCCGATCTCGAATATGGTAAAGTGGCTAGAAGCTCACAAGGTAATATATGATGGTAATGAAATCCTTAAGCCTAGGCGAGAAACCTAGTTGCGTTGAGTGCACCGAGGAAGATAGACAATTAGATGAAGTCACTAGGGAGAAAATGAATAAGAAGCTAAAAGATCACGAGTGTGAAAAGCAAAACATAACATTCAAACCCTATGATTACACTAAAGAAAATTGGAAAATTTAAGGTAACAAGTTTTTTGGAAAAGGACATAGATATGCAAAAGCTAATGCACTTGTTAAAACAAACACTCCCTTAGGAAAATGCCTAAGCCGAATACACCAATGCACTAGATCTATTAAGAGCAAGACCTTAATCCCAGATGTTGTTTATCAACTATTTGTTGATTTTTAAGAAAAGAATTTGGACAAAAGAAGACATAAAAGATATGCAAAACATAACGTTCAAAATGATTACACTAATAAGCCTCAAACTATTAACCCCGAACAAGTTTTTTGGAAAAAGGACATAGATATGCAAAAGCTAATGCACTTGTTAAAACAAACACTCCCTTTAGGAAAATGCCTCCGAGAATCGTGTATCCTCCGAATACACCAATGCATTTCCTAGATCTATTCCCACTAAGAGCAAGACCTTAATCACTGTATGTTGTTTATCAACTATTTGTTGATTTTGAGAAGACATGTAAGAAAAGAATCACACCTCTTGGGATAGCGAAGGGAGAGGGTTTTGAGCAAACTAAAGAATGCTATTTAAGCGAGGTCATTCCTTTCTTTATACAATTAAAATGTCAATTTGAGAGTCTTCAAAGGGATAGACTCGGATATTAAAGAAATGGAAAAGGAATTTGATGCAATGATTGTTGAGGTCAATGATTATGAACATGAACTCAAATATAATGAAATTGAAAGGAAGAATCTGCATATCTTAAATGAAAACTTAATATTGGTGTGTGGCTCAAGATGTGTTTTATATTGTTACTAAGCATTCTATTATCGCTTCTCAATTTCATGAATTAACATTTGCTTTGAAAGTTTCCCATGATCGTGTCATTGAGCTTGAAAACAAAACTCATAACTAAATGAGAAAATTGATAAGGATGATCACGATAATTGGTTAAACATCTTTCTAAACTAGAAGTTGAACATTTTGATTTGCAACTAAAATATCAACATCTCAAAGAAAATGTCAAAACCTCAAACATCAAGACATCCTCAAATGTTCCGAGTTTGATGCACTTTTGAAATAAACAAGCGTGATGAGCAGATTCATGCTCATTTGTAACACGATCGAAATTTGAAAGCCCAAATTTCACAATTAAATGGTGAAAAGAACAATGTGGTGGCTCCCAAATGCCTTCTCCTTTAGATTCTCGGTGTTCTCAAACTTTTCATCTTCAAAACTTGGTTAATGCTTTACAAAGGAAAATGAGAGTTTTCTAGAAGAAAATGAAAAGTTAAACGACACTTTAAAGAGTTATATGATTCAATGAAAGTCACTCGTGACAAGAACAACGAAAAAATAATGTCTTTACAAAGGAAATTGAGAATCGAGAGTCGGATAAAAGGAAAATGCCACTTGTCTTTAATGATAATGTTGCATCAAAGTCATCTGCAGACTCTAAATATACTGTGACTGTTAAATACATTCCTCCTCATCTTAGGAATAACGAACTTGTGTTTCATAACTATTTCGCTCACCTTAAGGATAGGCTAGAATGTCTCCGTGAGATTGTAGAAGAGGATTTCATAAATAAGCCACTTGATAGAGAAATTAGGTTTGCTTGCATTCAGGCCAAACGATCTCAAAGCTATTAGAATGTTTAAGAGCAACATGCCCTAAATCCCTATGTGAGAAAGATAAAGCTGTGATGCCTTGTTCTATGCCCAGTGTTAAGAAAGTGAACTCTAAAGTGCCTTCAAGTAGTTCGGATCCCCGCACTTCTAGTTCAAGAATGCAAAGGTAGCCCAACCAACTAATGTTCCCATAATTCCTCTACAGAGTAATCGGTGACACAAAAGCAAGCGGGTCAAAGCCTCCGGGCAATATAAAGTAAGATAGGACCTCGCAAGCTAAGAATGTGCAATGGAAGAAAGTGAAGATCACCCTAGGAACATTAAGTTTGAGTTGAATAAAGCGAATCGTGTTGATTCTATTATTAGCTATAAAATCTTGTAATTAATTGAATTCTACTACCTTTGGCAAAACATGTAATGATGATTGCTTGGTTTACATTACTAATCATAAATGTGGTGTGAATGATTTGATTAATCTTTGTTAAATGCCCTGTTAAGATTGTTTATGCCAAAAATCATGCTAAGAAGGCTAAAAGCAATGGCGGAAGAAGGTTAGAAAACATTGGAAACCCACAGAAGGAAATTTAGTAACATAGGTTATCGGTGGATACCCATCGCCGCGAATTCAATCTTAATGAGATTTGCCCTAAATTATCTAGATCAATGCCCATTAGGAAATGGATGCCTCTTGGTAGAACTATTCCTTTAAGAAGTGAAAATACTTTGAATAGGTCTAATGCATACACTAGCACTACATCAATCACGATGATTTCATTGTTTCTACTTAGATGTGGGTGTTCCAATTATTGTTACTAACCAAATGGAACCCATTCTTGCATGGGATCCCAATTATCTAGTTATCCATTCTTATGCGTGTTCAGCTGCGGATCGTTCAAATCGTTACGTGGTACCGGACTCAATTTGTTCCAAGCATATATTTGGAGACGGTCATGACTCATGAACCGTGAGTAAATTCATCGGGATCGTTAGATTCGGAATGATCATTTGGTGCAATTATGGGTTATGGAGACTATGTTGTTGGTGATAGTGTAATCTCCAGGGTATATTACATTGAAGGTCTTGGTTATAACTTATTCTCTGTCGGTCAATTCTGTGATTCTGATCTAGAAGTGGCCTTTAGAAAACATAATTGTTTCGTTAGAGAACTTGATGGTGCAGAACTTTTAAGAGGAACACGTGGTTCAAACCTATACACCATCTCTATCGAAGATATGATGAAGTCTTCTCCAATTTGCTTGTTGTCAAAGGCTTCGAAAACAAAGTCATGGTTATGGCATCGTCGTCTCAATCACTTGAACTTTGGCACCATAAATGATCTTTCCAGAAAGGACTTAGTAAGAGGCTTACCTAGACTAAAGTATGAAAAGGATCATTTTTGTTCAGCATGTCAATTGGGAAAAAGCAAGAAGTATGCCCACAAACCCAAACCTACAAACTCAGTTATGGAAGTTCTTCATACCATTCACATGGATTTATGTGGACCCATGAGAATGCAGAATATTTACGGAAGAAATATGTGTTAGTTGTGGTTGATGATTACTCTCGATTTACTTGGGTTAAGTTCTTAAGGACAAAAGATGAAACTCCGATATCATCATTAAACTTATCAAACAGTGCGAGTTCGACTTAACAAAACCGTCATAATCATCCGAGCAGACAATGGGCGAGTTTGTTAATAAAGAACTTAGTGAGTTTTATGAAAGTGTTGGAATCGGTCATCAAAGAAGTGTTCACGAACTCCTCAGCGAGCGGTGTAGTTGAAAGATGAAATCGAACTCTTGTGGAAGCCGCAAGAACAATGTTGATTTACTCAAAGGTTCTAATGTTTCTCGGGTGAAGCCATTACCACCGCATGCTACACTCAAAATCGATCCTAATTCACACATCTCATGGAAAAACTCCATATGAACTTGTCCACAATCGAAAACCTAATCTTTCATTCCTTCGTGTGTTTGGTGCATTGTGTTATCCAACTAATGAAGGTCAAGACTTAGGCAAACTTAAAGCTAAAGCGGA
This sequence comes from Chrysanthemum lavandulifolium, assembly GCA_022545495.1. Classification (NCBI taxonomy): domain Eukaryota; kingdom Viridiplantae; phylum Streptophyta; class Magnoliopsida; order Asterales; family Asteraceae; genus Chrysanthemum; species Chrysanthemum lavandulifolium. The sequence continues at coordinate 120,816,918 of CM040241.1, read as the reverse complement.
CATTGGAGTATTTGTAGGATATGCACCAAGCAGAAAAGGATACCGAATCTACAACAAAAGAACCCGAAATATCATGGAAACAATTCAAGTTACGTTCGATGAGTGACCGGTCAAATGGCTCCGGGACAACCCGATTATGGACCCGCATCACAACCTTCATCAAGTAGTCCTATCGGTTCTACTCTTGTACACAATCCTCACCAAGAACTCCATATGTACCACCTTCGGAAGATGATTTGAAGAAATTATTTGATCCAATGTTTGATGAACACTATGAGCCAATTGCTAATGATCGTCAAATCCATCAGCAGAGGTCGCTCCTATCCCTGTCAGCGAAGATAACCCTTCGTTTCTATGTCATTGAGTCAAGAAGCGCCTCTGCGATCACTCGGTATCATCAACAATTCATCAATCATCAAGTGTACATCATGGAATTGTTTCTAGCACCTATGATGGAGATAATCCCTTTACTACTCCCGAAGATGCTCCTTTGAGAACATATTTGCTCTCGAACCATCATCGAACCATCTTCATCGGGATAAACGACTCTGCTACTTGGGTTCCTCAACAACAACCACACGAACACCGAGAAAATGGACACATGATCATCCATTGGACAACATCATTGGAAATCCTTCTCGTCCAGTATCCACTCATAAACAACTTGCAACTGATGCCTTATGGTGCTTCTTCAACTTCGTACTAGCCAAGGTCGAACCAAAAGACGTTAAAACAGCCATGAATGAAGACAGTTGGTTCAATGCCATGCAAGAAGAAATTCATGAGTTTGATCGACTAGATGTATGGGAATTATTACCTGCTCCTGACTGTGCTATGATCATTGCTCTAAAGTGGATCTTCAAAGTAAAACTTGATGAGCATGGCGATGTATTAAAGAACAAGGCTAGATTGGTTGCAAAAGGATACCGTCAAGAGGAAGGTATTGACTTGAAGAATCATTTGCTCCGCTTGCTCGTATCGAGGCAATCATAATCTTATTGGCTAATCTTGCAAGTAAGAATATGATAGTCTATCGGATGGATGTAAAGACGGCTTTTCTTAATGAGATCTTAAAGAAGTCGATATCGCCGCCCAACGGAAGGTTTGTGAATCGAGCATCCTACTCATGTCTATCGCTTGAAGAAGGCTCTTTATGACTTGAAGCAAGCTCCAGGGCATGGTATGATACGCTATCAAAGTTTCTTCTATCTCTTGGATTGACAAAGGAGTAGTTGATCCGACATTGTTCACCGAAAGTCGTGCAAACATTTAATTTATGTTAAAATCTATGTTGATGATATTATTTTGCCTCGACCGACCCCAATGAATGTGACCTTTTTCTAAGGAGATGGGCTCCAAATTTCAAATGTCAATGATGGGACAAATGTCATTTTTCTTGGGATTACAAATTTCACAAAGTCTCGGAGGCATTTTATCAATCAATTTAATATGCTAATGAAATTTTAAAGAAATTTGGATTTGACACTTGTGACACCGTTGACACTCTCATGGTGGAGCATACCAATTGGCGATGGATGAGGACCACTCTTGTTCGTTGGATCATGGTAGATCAAACGAAATATCAAGTATGATTGTGTTGGGTTTTAGGTTCCTTGGATCAATAATTACTCTAAGTCTTTGGAACCACGGACTTGGATCAAGATATAACCACGGACGGGTTTGATATAAACGGATAGAAGAACCACGGATGAAGACAAACCGCGACTAGTAGTATTGTGTAACTACTGATATTGATATGTAACCACTACTAGTCTTGTATAGTCGGTTTAGTATTTTGTATTAGATAAATATGGAAAAGATATTTATCTTGTAGGTTACGTATTGTATAATGTAAAGGACTCCTTAGCCTATAAAAGGAGGTCCTAGGTTAGATTAGATATACGGATGTTTTATATCTAAGGTCGATACACTTCAAGGTTGTAAAACCCTAATACTGGTTAGAGTATTCGTATTAATAATAATATTGAGGTGTTGAATGTTAACTGTTCTTCTTCTTAAGATTAAGTGTTAAATTCCGCGTAATACTTAATAAGCTTTTGTTCTAAGTCAGTTTCTATATTAGATCGTTTGCTCAACTGGGATTAACAAGTGGTATCGAGCTTGTGATCTAGAAGCGTAAACAAGAAGAAGTTAAGTTAAGTTTTGTTCAAGTAAGATAAGATGTCGTGAAACACACATGGTTCTTCGCTTCAAAAGTGCCCATGCTCAAACATGGTGAGTATCAAACCGGAGAATGCGAATAAGACAATACATTCGTATGATTGATTATGCTCTACGGGATGTTGTTGAAAAGGTGATACTCTTCCTAAGAAGGGTGATGATGGCAAAGAGATATCCATTGTTAGTGAGATTGATAAAGCTAAAGGAAGATGGAGATTAAAGCTCATAGTATTCTCTCCATGGGAATACCTAATGAATATGCTTTGGATTTTGAACAATATGAGTCTGCTAAAGCTTATGGATGCTATAGAAACAAGGTTTCTTTGGTAATGAAGCTACCAAGAAGTCAAGGAAAAATATGCTCAAGCATCAATTTGAAACCTTCATCGCACTAAGTGGAGAAAAACTTGATGGCACCTATAACAGACTTCAAAAGCTCATCACCAATGAAGTCAGTGGATTACAAAGTTGCTCAAGAAGATATTAATCTTAAGTTCATCAGAAGTTTATCACCTGAATGGGCTATGCATACTGTTGTGTGGAGAAACAAGGATGACTTTGAAAAGATGACTCTAGACAATCTCTACAACAACTTGAAGGTTTATGAGTGCGAGAACAACATTTTGGTACATCTTCATCTAGCAAAACATTGCTTTTGTTTCCACTAATCACAAGAATTCACAAGATGTATCCATCACGCTTATGGTATAACCACGGCTATTGCAAACAATACCACCTTGTATTAGTGATAATGTTAGTGCAGTCTTTGAATCGGCGAAACCCTAGATGCAATGGCATTATCCTAGGAAATTTGAACTAGTAGAGGCATCGGACTTAGTCAAATGACATTTTTGCTTAATGGGATTATTCTACGGTTGGCTTCAAACCTTGAGCACTATTCTCGGCATAGTGGATCTAGTTAAAGAGCAAGGTTTGCCATTCGTGAACATTCGACACTGTTGGCTTCCTTGAAATCCTACATTGGTAAAAACCTTCCTGTGGGTTTCGAGGTTATGTCTGTTTGCTTTCCAAACTTTCTTAAGTGGGGTATGATTCTTAGATCTGGAAATAACACATCACATTTATCATGATTACGGAAAATAAACATTTTTACATGTTTTGCGGCGACATAAGGCCTCGAATTAATTTGATGGCTTAGAGCTAATACTAGAACTAACACGATTCTTTTTGTTCAAATCAAACTTCTTGTCCCTATGGTGTTCTTTTACTTCCTTATCATGATCACTTTTAGTTTGCGTAATCCTATCCTTCTTTGCATTGCTTCTAGGTTTTGACCCGCTAACTTTAGTGTCAATCTTAACATCTGTAGAAATATGATGGGAACATTACATGGCTTCACTACTTTACGCATTCTGGTCTAGAGTGTTGGGATCTGAAATTCTAGGAGGCACATCAAAGCTTGCTTGCTTGAATTTCGACATGGAACAAGGCATATCAAGGGTCACATGCTTGGCTTTAGGCATAGAACAAGGCACAACTATTCTATCACGCCTATTGTTAGATTTCGGACTTGTGACAATTACATACTCTAAGAGTTCACGAGATCGTTTGGCATCCATGCGGCATAGGCTATAGTACTATCAAAGGTTTTCTAATCTTTCATCTTCAACAATCTCACGGAGACCCTTCAAACTTTCCTTAAGGTATGAGAGGTATGCTTTATGTGCAAGTTCATTATTCCTAATGGGAGGAATATATAACATATCGATAGCATATTTATCACAATCGAAACCTTAGGAGCAGTATTTGCAATTGGGGATTGGCAACTTTCCTTTCACCTCACGCTTGATTCTCAATATCGTTAAGTAAAGAAGTTATCCTCTCAATTTGTTTATCATGATTAACTTTAAATGAATCACATAACTCTTTGTTTTGATCATTAACCTTTGAAATTTGACTTTAAAACAATCATTTTCCTTTTGCAAGTTATCAATTATGTTTTAAAGTTGGAAATTCGAGAATCTAAAGGTGGAGGCATATGGGAACCAGTCACATCCTTCTTTTCACCTTTCGGTTGTGAAATTTGGGCTTTCAATCTTTTGATCGTGTGTGGCAATGAGCTCGAATTTGTTCATCACGTTTGCTAATTTCAAAAGCGCATCAAACTCGGGAGCATCAGGAGGATGTCTTGATATTTGAGGTTTAACATTTTCTTTGAGATGTTGATGTTTTAATTGCAAAGCAAGATGTTCAACTTCTAATTTAGAATAATGTTTGACCAAGTTATCATGATCATCTGTTCTATTTTCTCATGCAATTTTGAATTTGTTGTTTCAAGCTCAATGACACGATCATGGGAGACTTTCGAGCAGCAGATAATTCATGAAATTGAGAAGCATTAATGGAACAATTTGTAGCGATGAAAACACATCTTGAGCAATACATTCGAAATCGATTCTCATTCGGTGTATACAAGTTCTTCCTCTCAATCTCATTATATTTTAATTCTCTCTCATAATCACTAACCTCAACAATCATTGCATCAAATTCCTTTTCCATTTCTTTAATGTCTAAATTCATTCCTTTTTAAGACTCTCAAATGATCTTTTAGTTGTTTAAAGAAAGGCATGACTTCGATTAAATAACATTCTTTAGTTTGCTCAAAACCCTTTCTCCTTGATAATACCGATGGGTGTGATCCTTTTCTTGCAAGTTTTCTCAAAATCAACAAATAGTTGAAAGATAACATATTGACTAATTAAGGTCTTGCTTTTAGTGGCAATTGTTCTAGGAACAAGATGCATTGGTGTATTCGAGGATACACGATCGCTCTAGGCATTTTCCTAAGGGAGGGTTCGTTACAACAAGATTCTCTGCTTTTGCTTATCTAAATCCTTTTTCAGAACACTTGTTCGGGGTTAATAAGTCGAGGCTTAAACTTGTTCAAGGAGATCCAATTTTCTTTAGTGTAATTATGGGGTTTAATCGCTATGTTATTCTTTTTACACTCGGGATCTTCTAACTTCTTATTCATTTTCTCCTAGTGACTTATCGGATCTCTTATCTTCCTCGGTGCACTCAGCGCAACTAGGTTTACGCCAGGCTTAAGGATTTCATTACCATCATAAAGCACCTTATGAGCATTTCTAGCCTTTTTAATTACCTCTGGATTTGGTTCCTCAACAAGGGAATGCTATGCTTATCGATTAAGACTCGATGCTTAGTGATCATGTAAGCGATTTGAATGGTATTCCTTGTGCGTACAACTTATTTTCAAGCTTGTTTTCAAATTTTTTAGATTGGAAAAATCATTCAAAAGTTTTGATTCCTTAGCCTTGAATTCTTGCTTAAGCATTTTAACATTTTCTTACGGTTCGTGTTTTGCTTAGCGAGTTTTGGAAAGCTTTTCTTGTAAGGAGTTTAACTCTTGTTTTAATACTCCTTTCTAAATTACTTTTTCTAATAATTGTACACATTTGGATATCCATCTCCTGCTTTCACGAGTGGTAAGTTCAAACTTGTACGTTGTTCGTATAGCAACTTGATCCTTATAGGTATTGAGTTCGGTGGTCAAGGAATCATCGAGCACAAATGCGTTGTACTCATGCAATTCATAATCATCATTTTGAGAAGAAGATGCATACCTAGTGCTGCGAAACTTTCATGCAACTTTCCTCTGCATTAGCGTGCGAGGTTGTGGTGGTGCATCTCTATCTTAGGTACATCCAAGCTTCCATGGGCGTTCCTTTGCATTAGCACACGGGTTGTGTTGGTGCACTCTCTCTCTTGTGAACATGAGCATGAAGATTCTATTTTAGCATTGTCCGACTCATCATTATTTGTTTTCTAACATTACGCATTCGGCAACACCGATTCTTCCATGGACTTATCACAACAATCTCTCAATTGCACGACACTCATTCACTTTTCATCCTTTTGTGCGGTTCCTCAATGTACTTTTCACATTATCCAGGTTGGATAAATGTCTCAATAAGAATTTCCATTCGGTATGTTTTTGAAGGAAATTCCAGGTCAAGTGTTGATCGTAATGTCTGCTGAATATTCCCAATGATGAATGGCTGAAATTGTTTGTAGATTACTTGAAGAGCTGCTGGAACCATCTTTTGAACTTCTTCATTGGTAAGTTCTGACTTTAAATGCTCTAAGTTCAACGACAAGCTTCTTGTCAATGTAGGTAAGTCTGGCGGAAAGAGCACTACATGTTGATCCCGACTATGGATCCGGATGAAGTAGTTGATAGGGCTCAATACATTCCATTTGCATGGCATTACATGGCGAGTGCAATTCATTCTCATTATACTCGAACATGAAGATCTCACATCCTCGTTGTTTAATTCAAACATCTTTAATCGTTCGATAGTAGCATCCATTATCATTATTATCCACAACATCATACAATTTAAGTACGAAATAACGATGAGTAAGACATGATGTGGTAGAACGATTTTACAAGTCTATGATTTAAACCGAGAAATAGAATCTTCAGCTGGATTTTACTAAAATCAAGACTAGAACCGTTAAGCAATAATGAATGGAATGATGACAATTGTGTGTTAGGACATATGATTGTATGTAGGATTAGCAGAGATGTTGTTTGGTTGTGATTGGTTGGTTTATGCCGTTTTCTGAGTGATGGTGCAATTTGTGCTTTTCGGGTGATTTAACTACCGGTGTTCTTGTTTTGAATCAAGATCTAGATCAAATTGATCATGATGATCTTGAGGAGATTAATCTTCAATGGCAAATGGCAATGTTAACTCTTCAAGCAAGGAAGTTTCGAAGAGGATGGAAGACAAGTCAAGTATGATGGTAAAGAAGAGTGGGTTCGACAAAAGCAAAATGGAGTGCTTTAATTGCAAGAAGAAGGGTCACTTTGCAAGGGAATGTCGAGCACCTAAGAGGATTGAAGGCATCAAGAAGACCACTGAAGAGTCTGCTCCTTCTTCAGCATTGGTGGCTCAAGATGGTCTTGGTGATTATGACTGGAGTGATGAAATTGAAGAAGGACCCAATGCAGCTTTTCTTGCTAGTGAAGCTTCAAAAGAGCATAACTTTGCTCTTATGGCCTATGCTTCATCTTCTGGTTCAGATTCTGAGGTATCAAATGATTCTACTTGTTCTTTCAAATCATGTCAAGATAACTTAGAATCTCAAAAAGCTATCACTAATAGTTTAAGAAAAGAAGTAGAAAGACTGTCTATGGACAATCTAGGTTATAGAGTTGGTCTAGAGAGTGTAGAAGAGAGGCTTAATTACTGTATCAAATGTGAGTTTGAGTATGTTGATAAAATTAATATACTAGGTGGAGAAATTGATCTTAAGGATAGGGAGATTAAAATGCTTAAAGAGAAACTAGAACAAGCTGAGAGTGTAAAAGTAGAAGCCCTAAAAGAAAAAGAAAAACATGTTGTTAGGGTTGCTAAAACACAATATGCTTCTGATCTAGTAAATAAACCAATAGGTCAAAAATTGTTTAAGGATGGTACTGGCCTAGGTTACAATGATATGCCACCACCCACTCTTATGCAACATGCACCACCACCAAAAGAGCTCTCATTTAGCAGTGAATTTAGTTTCAACAAACCTGTAGGTGAGACTAACAAGAATGAATCACCTAAGATAGGTTCTGATAAGTCATCTGATGCTCCCATCATTGAAGATTGGGAATCAGATTCTAAGGAAGATAGATCTGTATCAACACAGCCTGAGAAGATAGAACCTGTTAAGAAAGTTGATACTAAGCAAGTCAACCTTGTGCCTAGATTTGGAGCTCAAATTGCTAAGAAAGTAGTAGAGTACAAGGAAGTGCCTAGGGAACAAATGAAAAGATATATACCTAGGGGAAACCAGAGAAACTTTAATGGTCTAATTTCTAACAGGTTAGGAGATGAGTTTCAATGTGTTAAAAAGGCTTGTTTTAGATGTGGTAGTTTTGAACACTTACAGAGAAATTGTTATAAAAACAAACCACAAGTCCGGAATCAATGGAAGAGGTAAATCATCAAAACTTTTCAAAGAACACAAACCCTCATCCAAACAAAACATGATTCCAAGAGCAGTGTTGATGAGGAATGGGAATACAAAATCTATAGTCACTTCTTTGCACCTAAATGGGTTCCAACCATTGCTAAGCAAAATGTAAACACGGCTAAGCGTAATCAAACCATCATAAGCAAAATATCACCACCGATTCAAAAGAAGTTTTAAAAATTCCAAAGGTGATAAGCGACACGGTGGTTGGAAATCATTTTATCTTTGTTAAGGCCTCGACTAGTTGGCAATGGAAGCCTAAGACCAAGGTTTTACCACATGTCAATTGTGCATCAATGGACCTAAAGAAATTTGAATATTTTTATGCACAAGGCAGACCTAAGTCAGTATTGGCTTGGGTCCACAAAAGAAACTAATTTGTTTAAATTCATGTGCAGGGCAATCTACAAGATGAGTTAAAAGACAAAGGAGTTTTTGATAGTGGTTGCTCTGGGCACATGACTTGGGATGGGAGCAACCTGGAAGATTTTGAAGCTTTTGATGGAGGATATGTGGCATTTGGCAATGATCCAAAGGGAGGAAAGATACTTGGCGGAGGAACAATCGAAGCGGGAATTTAGACTTTGAAAAGTCTATACAGTCTGAGGACTTAAGTATAATTTATTCGGTGTTTCTCAAATGTGTGATAAGAAAAACGGGTACTTTTGGTGAAACCGAGTGTGTGGTGTTGTCTCTTGAGTTTAAGATGCACGATGAGAAGTTTATACAACTTAGGGTACCTAGGAAGGAAAATATATATTGTTTTGACCTTAAAGATGTTCTTCCAAATAGGTCCTTAACATGTTTGTTTGCTAAGGCATCTATAGATGAGTCAAAATTGTGGCATAGAAGGCTAGGTCATCTCAATTACAAAACAATCAATAAAGCGGTAAAGGAAACTTAGTGAGAGGTTACCTTCAAAGGTTTTTGAGTGTAAGGAACTGTGTGTGGCTGTCAAAAGGTAAACAACATAGAGCTTCTTGTAAGACCAAATGTAAACACCATCACACAACCACTGTTTATGCTTCATATGGACTTATTTGGACCTACCTTTGTTAGAAGCTTGAACCATAAGCGATTGCCTAGCTATCACCGATGATTATAGTAGATTTTCTTGGGTATACTTTTTGGTCGCTAAGAGTGAGACTAGTGAGATCCTCAAGAGTTTCATTACTAAGATAGAAAATCTAGTAAACCATAAGGTCAAGGTAATCGGATGTGATAATGGAACCGAGTTTAAGAATGATGTGATGAATAGTTACGTGTAGCTAAAGGTATAGAAAGACAGTTTAGTGTTGCTAGAACACCACAACAAAATGGTGTGGTGAAAGGAAGAATAGGACACTAATTGAGGTCGCTAGGACAATGTTGTCGAATCTAAGTTACCAACTACCTTTTGGGTGAAGTTTGTAGGAGCGCATGTTATGTGCGAGCAGTAAGGTAGTAAAGCCTCATAACAAGACCCCCTATGAGCTGTTACATGATAGGAAGCCAATGATTGCATTCCTAAAACCATTTGGGTGTCCTGTTACCATCTTGAATACCATAGACTACCTAGGCAAGTTTCAAGAAAAAGCTGATGATGGATACTTTTTAGGCTACTCTTCCAATAGTAAAGCCTTTAGAGTATACAACAGGAGGACTAGAATTGTTGAAGAGAATCTACATGTTCAATTCAGTGAAAAGACTCCTAGTGTTGAGACCAAAGGACCAGATTGGCTGTTTAACATTGATATGCTAACCAAATCTATGAATTATGAGCCTATCATTGCATGAACTTCCACTAATGTTGATATAGGTACTCAAAAGGATTCTGATGTAGAAGCAATTTCTAAGGAAGCTGATTCTCCTCAAGAGTTCTATTTGTTTGAAAAGTGGAAAGCTAGTTCTGTCTCACCCATCATTGAGAAGCAAGGTCCCACTGATGATGATGTATTGAATACTGGGGGCAATGTTAATCACCATCAAGATAAAGATGAGTTGTTGAAAGATAACTCAGTGTTGGTAGAAGAAATTGAAAAGAAGAAAAGGCATTCGCAAGCTTTCGCTAAGCCTCTCGAAAGCAATCGCTAAGCCTACTAAAACCAGCGATAAGCCATCTTCTACCACCGATAGGTCAAGTGAAACCCGGATACAAATCGGTGATAGTACTTTCTTTGGACCACATCCAAAGCCATTATTTGGAGATGAGGAGTATCCACATAATCCTAATATGCCTGCTTTGATTGAGATTGATACTCCTACTGATGATGAAGACATGGATGATTTCTTCAATGCGTTGATTTGTCTAATTTGGAAACTGTCATTCATGAAAGTCCAATCACCACTACAAGGATTCACAAAATTCATCCCAAGGAACAAATACTTGGAAACTTGAATACTCCAGTTCAAACAAGAAGCAGGGTTAAGAACATTGAACCCTTTCACGAACATGGGTTCTTTGCAAGATCACTTCACAAAAGCAGTCATAAAGATCGCAAAATTATGCATTTGCTTGTTTTCTGTCTCAAAAGGAGCCCAAGAGAGTAGAAGAAGCTTTATCGAAGAAGGTGGGTAGAATCAATGCAAGAGGAGCTTCTACAGTTTAAGCTTCAAGAGGTTTGGACATTGGTTGATCTTCCAAATGGAAAAAGGCAATTGGGACTAAATGGGTGTTCGAAACAAGAGGATGAAAGAGGAATTGTTGTAAGAAACAAATCAAGGTTGGTTGCTCAAGGATACACAAACCGAAGGTTTGGATTATGATGAAGTGTTTGCTCAGTTGCAAGAATAGAGGCTATCGATTATTTTGGCTTATGCTTCATTCAAGAATTTTGTTGTGTATCGGATGGATGTTAAAAGTGCATTTTGTATGGCACAATTGATGAAGAGGTTTATGTTTGTCAACCTCCCGGTTTTGAAGATCCCGATCATCGACAAGGTTTATAGGGTGAGAAAGGCTATGTATGGGTTGCATCAAGCTCCTAGGGCATGGTATGAGTGCTGTCTACTTATTTGATGGGCAATGGGTTTAAAGAGGGTGATTGATAAAACTTTGTTCATTAGAAAGCACAAAGATGATATTTTATTGGTTCAGTTTATGTAGATGACATCATCTTTGGCTCTACAAACAAGGAGCTATGCAGAGATTTTGAGAAACTTATGCATGATAAGTTTCGGATGAGTTCTATGGAGAACTCACTTTCTTTTAGACTCTGAGGTTCAACAAAGGGTGATGGTATTTTCATTAGTCAAGACAAGTATGTAGAGATGTTTTGAAGAAGTTTGGGTTTCAAGATGTAAAGAGTGCAAGTACACCTATGGAGACTCGAAACCTCTCGCTACCGGATGATGGAAGTCCCAAAGTTGATTTGAAGTTATACGGGTCCATGATTGGATCTTTGATGTATCTCACGACATCTAGGCGAGATATTATGTTCTCGGTATGTGTGTGCAAGATTTCAAGTCACACCTAATACCTCACACATGAATGTTTGTAAGAGGATCTTTAGATATCTTAAAGGTCATCCTAAATTGGGCCTTTAGTACTCTAAGGATTCCCTTTTGATTTGGTGGCCTACGAGATAGTGACTATCTTTGGTGCTAGTTTGGATAGGAAGTCTACTCTTGGAGGATGTCGGTTTTGGGAAGCGAGACTAATTTCTTGGCGGTGTAAAAGCAAACTATTGTGGCTAATTCTACAAGCGAAAGTTGAATATGTGGTGCTTGCTAGTTGTTGTGGTCAAGTTCTTTGGATTCAGAATCAATTGTTGGATTTTGGGTACAATTTTATGCATACTAAGATTTACATTGATAATAACAGTACAATTTGCATTATTAAAAATCCTGTTTTACATTCTAGAACTAAACATATTGAGATAAGGCATCATTTCATTAGAGATTGTAATGAGAAAAGGCTGATTCAAATGGTAAAAATCCATACTGATTTCAATGTTGCTGATCTTCTCACCAAAGCTTTTGATGTGGGAGGTTTGAGACCTTGTTGTTAGTATTGGAATGATTAATCTCTAAACTCTCAAATTGTTTTGTACCGGTTTGTATAATTATTGGACTATTATTATGTAATCTTAGTTTTGCTATTCTTGTTTCTAACCATCGATAGTTTTGTTCAAACCATCGCTTGTTGTTATGTGTTTTCACTAACCATTTTCCGATACAAGAAAGTTCATTATAGAAGCTAAAGAAGCGAAGTTAAATTGTTCATTCATTCATCAAAACAGTTTACGACTTACGACTTACAATGAAACTTCAAGTGCAAATTAAAGACTACTTCTATACATGATTTTCTTCTACTATCCTCATTGTTGGATATGCATGACAAGCTAAGGATCAAAATGGGAAGGATGGATTGATGCAAACGAAGATGATGAAGATGAATACAGTAGATGAAGCACAAAGGACATAGTCAGATCACACATTCATCTGCTGGTTTCACCAAAAAGCATCACTCCATTTTCCTTTTTCCCTTCCCCTTACGATGTGTGAAGAAGCACCACAACTTGGTGCAGGAAGACCAAGAACCACCTCTCTGTCCTTTGGGAGTGGTGGATTTCTTGCTCGTGGTCTTGGTTGGGGTTGGGATGATGAAGGTTGGGGGTTTGAAGTTCTCTTCTTTGAGGAGTCATCAGAGTCCTCAGATGCCTCACTTGGATCCACCACACTATCATCTTCAGATGATGGAAGAAATGGGGATTTTCTTGGTCTTGGTTCTTGTGGAGGAAGACACAACCGCCATGGATTAGTATCTTCACTTGATGATGATGATGAGGAGGAGGAGGATGTAAGATCAACAACTTCTGGTTTATTCCAACTGGGTTCCACATAGTGATTGAGATTGATTGTGGATTTTGGAGAAATTAGGGTTTTGGTTTTAATTGATGTGTGTGTTATGTGAGATATGGGTTCTTTTTATAAGCAGAGTTATGGGTTATGGAAGTAAATGAGGGGCAGGTTAAATGTGGATGAGGAGTTAATGAGATTCTTGGGTGTAGGAATAATATTAATTCTAGAAGTTGACCATATTGACTTCCCTGTTCTAAACCACGGATAAGTCATTTGGAACCATACGGCTCTTTCTAACCACTCGACAACAATAACCTTCTTCTACGTGTTTGTTTTGTGTTTTGTCTTGCGGTATGAAGGATTTGTGTACATAGGAGTGGTGTGTTAGGCGCTTGTAAATAAAAAAATAAAAAAAAAAAAAAAAAAAATTGTGTAATCCTTCATATTTTGTGAGATCTCTTCATCGACACGATTTCTTTGCTATAACTCTTGGATGTTTGGTTGAAGTGCTACTATGTATCCACAGATGGTATGAGTCTAAACGCGGATAGCTGTTTTGAAACCGCGGATAGCATTTTGATTACTGTTGGATACCACAGGGGCTAATTGGTAACTTTAGCATAAGTATATTATTTCCCCAAATCACGGATGGATCATTTATTTGATCTTCAAACCACTTCCAATTGGCGCTCAAGATTAACCCTAATTCCTTTTCCTTTGCATAATTCACAAACCACACATAATCTACATCCTTAATCACAATGGCGGAAAATTATTCCACTACACATAACCTTGTTGCTATTCTCACCAAGAACGATCGATCTGAAGGGTTTCATCAAATGATTGATTTTCTTGTTCACAGTCCTATTCACTATGCCTTAATTGTCACACCAACCATTCTTAAAGCCTACATACATCAGTTCTGGAGGAATGCTACGCTTGAAGAGGTTGATGGAGTCAAAGTGTTTAGCACTGTTGTGGATGAGCATGCTATTTCTGTTACTGAGGAGATCATTAGGGATGTTTTAAAGTTTGATGATGCTGATGGTATTGATAATCTTTCGATCTTTGAGATTGTATTTGGTTTAGGCAGTTAGGATATACACAGGGGTGATAAGGTACAATTTTTAAGAGTTTGTTTTCACCACAATGGAAGTTTCTTATTCATACCTTGTTGATGTGTATGAGTAATAAGACCACTGGGTTTAATGACTTTCCTTCCAAAATTGCTACTGTTGTTATTTGTTTGTCTGATGGAAGAAAGTTCAATTGGTCTAAGATGATTTATGAGGGGTTAGTTCAAAACATTAGGAAGAAGGGTAAATACTATTTGTATCCTAGGTTTGTTCAACTTATTGTGGAAAGTCAAATCAATGACCCTGTTGAGCATTCTAGAGAGTATGAAGTAAATCATATGCTTCCTAAGGTTTTGCACATATGAGGAATCGAAGCCAAATGTGCGAGATAAGAGATGTTCCTTTGTTTCCCATATGCTTACTTTGCCTGTTGATCTTGAGTTTGATGAAGGTCTTGCATCTCAACCTGTAGTCACTAAACCCACTGCTAGTACATCTGAACGCACTGATAGTACACCTCAAACCAATGTTAGTGAAACTCAACCTACTTCTAGTCAAACCCAAACCACTGTTACACCAATTTTATGGACTAGGAGACAAAAGGGCACTAAGCTTCCTCAGGCTAGTGTTAGTGGTGTTGTTCATGAGGTTGTCACATGGAGTGGAGGTGACATGATTGGAAGGGCTTCCACTACTGATTCATGCTTAGATGTTGGTCAGGATAGTGGAAACATAAATAAGACCCAACCATTGGCAACTCCTAATGTGGAGAGTTCCTTGGAACTTACCACGGTGGAGGAATCCTAGCCAACCGGGTCGCTGAGGTGCATAGATGATCGGGCAAGGTCGATGCTATGTTTACTATATCCAAGGATTCACCTCTGGGCGGTTAACACATTTCAAGTGATGAGGATAGTTTGGAACATGAACATGAATTGACGGATCCTAAGATGGTACATGATGACTTTTCCAATGAACCACCTCTCGGACCGATTAACACAAGTCGAAGTGGGAGGATATTCTTGAACGTTTTAATGAATTGACGGTTAAATGTGCTAAAATGGAGGCTACAATTTCGGTCTCGAGGAGTTGGTTGTGTTTAGGTAAGGATATTAGGAGATTGAAGCACGAGTGTTGGTTTTGGAAAAGTAAGAAGACACAGGGTTCTTTGTTTTGAAAGCTATGAGAAGAAAGAAAGGAGGTGGACTCTCTCGATTCGAATGTGGAAGATGTATCCAAGCAGGGAGGAGTGAAGCATGAATCGGGGAGGTCGGTGATGTATCCATTGATGTACCTATGGATGAAGATGTTGATAGTGGAGATAATGAATTTTGGTATCGATAAAGATGGGAATGAGGCGGTTCTTGAAAATTTGAAGAATGTTGTGAAGATGTAGTGAAGGATACAAACAACGATGGTATGTCCGAAACCATGGTTAGTACTCTTGTAACCACTGCTGCTGAGTTTGAGATATGGCAATTATACCCACTACTATCATACCCATCGCTATCATAACCACTTCCATTGTTGTCACAACTCTCTCGTATCACCACCTAAAACTAAAGAAGTTAAGAAAGAAGCTGCAAGTACATTGATAAATCTAAGTAAAACCTCATCTATTTCTACACCCATCATTGCACTTGTTTTATCTGTTCAATCTACTGCAAATAAACCCAAAACAAAAAGTTTAGTTATTGGTGAACCTTTGAAGAAGAAAGTGGTTCAATCTGATATTGGAATAGGAAAAGGGGTTGCAGTACCAGAGCTGAAGTTTAAAAATAAAGCAGTTGAAGAAGCTTGTGATGCAGAGTATGCAAAAGGTATTATAGCTGATGAACAAGCAGCTTTAGAGAAAAGGAAGCAAGATGAAGCATAAGCTAGTCAGAGATGGTTAGCTACATGGTATGGATCAAAAAATTATCTTCAAGCGTCTGAATTAATAAGTGATGAGTATACTGCACAAGAATGGGCTTTGTTGGATGATGAGGAAAAAGCTAGACTTTTGGGTGAATGGGCAAGGAAGGTTGGTAAAGAAAGGAAGCAAGTTATAAGAAAGAAACCTCCTTCAATTGCACATATGAGGAATGTATTGATGAAGATTATTAAGAATTCAGGCATACATGTTTCTGATAATCTTAGTAGGTGTTCATTTGAAAGAATTTTTGAGATTTATGAGAGATGTATGAGAATTAATAATGATGATTCTTGTCGATGAATTCTAAAAGGAGGAAGAGTGGATTAAAAGGATGATGAATGGATTCAAAGTAAAAGAAAGAGAAAATCGAGGTTTAGGAGACATCGATTCTAAAAGATTGAAATTAGTTGAAGATGGTAATCAAATTATTTCTTATGAGTTTGAGCTTAATGGAAGTGAAGGAGTTTGGAAAATTCAAAGACTCAACAATGAAGTTTATGAGTATAATAAATTTTCACAGATGCTTGATATTTTGATAGAGATGATTTGATGAATCTTTGGATACTTTACAAGAATAAGTTTGGTGAAGTACATCCAAATGATTATCATGAGAGACCGGTTTATCATCATTTGAAGATTTTATTTGAGCCTACTCATGATGAACATGAATGGAAAGGACTCTACAATGGTCAAGTTACTAGATGGTTTTTATATCAAACTTGTGGAGTTCATGTTTTAACTGTTTCGGAGAAGTTATTCATATGCTTGTAGAAGGTGATTATCCTCAAGTTGAATAAGTATCCGTGATTATTGCTCGATGTTGAAGCCTGGTATTATCAAGATGTTGTTACCCTATGATGGTCAAGCTTACAATTTGTTTTTGAAGTATGAGAATATTCTTAAATCGGTAAGTGTTTGGCTACATCCTCCAATTCGGATGTTTTGAGTTTAAAAGAAACTTGAGAATTACATTGGAATGTATCAAGTTTAGGGAGGATTGTTGGGTTTTAGGTTCCTTGGATCAAGAATTACTCTAAGTCTTTGGAACCACGGACGGGTTTGATATAACCACAGACGGAAGAATGTAACCACGATGAAGACAAACCGCGGCTAGTAGTATTGTGTAACTACGGATATTGATATGTAACCACTTGCTAGTCTTGTATAGTCGGTTTAGTATTTTGTATTAGATAAATATGGAAAGATATTTATCTTGTAGGTTACGTATTGTATAATGTAAAGGACTCCTTAGCCTATAAAAGGAGGTCCTAGGTTAGATTAGATATCTGGATGTTTTATATCTAAGGTCGATACACTTCAAGGTTGTAAAACCCTAATCTTGGTTAGAGTATTAGTATTAATAATAATATTGAGGTGTTGAATGTTATTGTTCTTCTTCTTAAGATTAAGTGTTAAATTCGCGTAATACTTAATAAGCTTTTGTTCTAAGTCGGTTTCTATATTAGATCGTTTGCTCATCTCCAAGGAACCATCAACATAGGACTTTGAGATTAACAAGTATGCTGGTCTTCAAAGAAGCAAATGAGTACTTCTATATCATCTCAGAGGTGAATACATAGCCATGTCATCTTGTTGTGCTCAAATCCTATGGATGAGATCCCAATTATCGACTATGGCTTTGAATTCAACAAAATCCTCTCATATTGTGATAACAAAAGTGCTATTGCTCTCTCATGCAACAACGTTCAACACTCAAGAGCAAAGCACATCGACATTCGACATCATTTTATCGAGGAGCAAGTGGAGAACGGTGTGGTGGAACTATATTTTGTGAGGATGACTACCAATTAGCGTACATCTTCACCAAAGCTCTTCCTAGAGAACGTTTGAGTTTATCCTTCCACGACTTGGTCTAAAGAGTCTACAACGGAAACACTCAAACGCCTTCAAGAGGAAGACGAGGAGTAAAGTTCTTTCTTCATCCATTTCTTGTAAATAGTTATTCAAAAGCAAAATACAAAATTACAAAACTAACAAAAGCAAATAGAAAAATATAAAATTTTCAAAATCCATAAAAATTAGAATATCTTGAAAAATTCCAAAAATTATTGTTATTACATCATGTTTTCCTTATTATATATCATCTACGAACTTTGTGTTGACATTCAAAGAATGTCACGGGCTTTAGATGTTCTTGAATGTACATAATTTGTTTAAAAAAAAAAAAATTTGGGAGAAAGTAAAACAATGGTTTATTGTCATTTCAGCAAGAACCCGTTTTAAAAAGAAAGAACGAGCCACGCTTAATCTTATTTTTTCAAATCTCATGCTCGATTCTTAAAACAAATATTTGCCACCAAAAGACAAATGTTTTCTTTCCAAATATTTTTCCGTCTAATGATTCTTCTGAAAAATATTTGTCATCTAATGAAAACAAAATTATTTTGAAAATACCTCGTACTCTATTATTCTTGTAAATCAACTATGCTTATCATCGGTCAAAATCTCTATCTCTCAATCAACAATGTGTGTCATTGATTGAGGGGAAGAATGATTTCAATCAAATTAAAAAGTGTGTTTTTAAACAATTGACACGTAAATGAGCAAGGTTTACTCTTGGAAAATCAAAATGACCAATGTTTTATACACTTGATTCAAAACTTTTTTCTAATGTTATGTTTTCAAAAGATACTCATGCATGTTTGAGCAATGGAGTTTAAAGTCTGAAGATTTGATCCTTATCGGTTAAATGTTTTCATAAGTAAGTCACAATTCTTCTCAAATGCTTTCAAAAACAATTTAAATCTATAAAGATCATAAATTTCAAATCATTTGAAAATTGTGATCGGGGGAGAATTTGTGATTTAAATTGGATTTAAACTGATAACTCGATAATTGGTTTTATATTTGTTTATCAAACTCTCCTCCATTCATGTGCCAAACGATTTCAAATTTTCCATGCACATGTTAAGGGGAGCATCTATTTTAAACCAAAAGGGATTGAAACGTGATTAATTTATTCCAAAGTGCGAGGATTTCCTAATATGTGCAAAACTCTTTCAAAACTCGATGCACATATTGGGGAGCAATTTTATTGAAAACCACATTCTTTCCGAAAATATCTTTAATCGTATGTGAATCACGATTTTGATTGGGAAAGTAATGTCGATATTTTAGAAAATATTTACAAAAGAAGTGAATTCTTCCTCTTGCCTCCATGTGCCAAAATGGTTTTAAAACATATGTTGCACATGTTGAGGGGGAGCCATTTTTCTAGAATATCAAAAACAATTCAGGTACAAAATGCCTTGATAATATATCACAAGTATCTGGATTGATTTTCAAATGGTTTTCAATTGGTTCCAATGGCAGATGAACAATACCAAATAGACCGACCAAACTTATATTATGTATGGTGATATAAGGATGATAAGGTTAGGTATTAGTTCCATGATCCGCTTGAGCGGAGGGATCTACCCAGGACAATCCACTAGATAGTGTAGAAGTCCTTAGGTATGATGAAAAAGGAGAATAGTGAGATATGGGAAGAGTGCGGAATGAGATAGAACTAGAACTGGAATAAACCCAACAAGGTTCTAGTTATGAAGTCTCGGTAAGCTTGAAGGGGTTGAAGAATGAAAAGAATTGAATGAGGAAAGGGTGAAAACATATAGCCTCCAATATCTCAACCTTAGGGCGTAAACCGGGTTCAATACATATGCTATTGGTTGTTACTAAGGTAACACCGGTATTGAAGACAAGACGTCATGGACCTAGTGACGACTACACTACATCTTCCCAAACTACTCAAGTTCCACTTAAAAGGACTTGTTTCATTCTCATGTGGGAACCGACATCATCTATCGACTTTCTCTTAGAGATGGTTGATATTGGAGAAGGAGACCCTCTCCCTAGTCTCCGGCATAGGAACCAAATGTGCACAATTGAGTCTAGAGCCTCGAGATCATCAATAAATCTCATTAAGGATACAATCAATGAAGACTATTTGTTTCACATAATGTGGAAAGAGAGAATATAGTCTTAGAGTCCTACGCATTATCCTTGTGGTATTGCCAGAATATCTGAGTGATATGCAAACATATTCACAATGAAGATGGAAAGCCTTCTAGAGCCAACATCAAACAAGCTCTTGGTATGTGGCATGTGAGATCTATCCAATAGATCAACCATGTGACAACCGAACGAAACAATGGGCGATTCAAATCTATGAATCAATCACGGTTCAAGTTATGGATTGACGGTACCTTTGAAAAACCGGTCGTTGTGCTTAAATTTTTTTTCCTCTAGCACATCGACTGTGTATTAATATTTCAAAATTGAGAGGTGTTTATGATTGATAATTAATTTTCGTTAAAACCTTCGTTGTATTGCAAAAACACTTTATCTTGAGCAGTTTACGATTGTTTTTCAAATCATTTTCCATCAATCAGTGAATCTCTATTCACTGGTTCACTCACTCCGTGTTGTCTTCTTTGAGACGTTCCGGTTTGAGAACAGCTAGAACTCTGCGAAACCCTGTCAAGGAGATTCTTAGGAATTATACCGATCACAGGCAAGACTTGTCTCGATCAGCGGGAACCGTGGGCCATGTACCTCAATACAACAAAAGTGATCAAAGACACTTTCGTGCGCTTTATTGCTAATCGTTGTATGCGGTACACCCGACGCTTGCAATTGATCGAATGGAGAGGTCAATCCATAGCCGCATGCTCACACATCACATTCATTTCAAAAGAAATCATGATTAAAGCATGAATGACTCGATATTCTCACTCCATGCTTCTACTTTCTGCTGCGCAAATATCATGAATCATCTAAAGCTTCCGCTACTCGATAAGAAGAAATCATGATCCGAATGTGGCGTGTCGGTCCCTTGTCACAACATCACATAATGTCAACACCACAATGGAAGAGTTAGAAATTTATGCAACCGATGATCTCAAAGTCGGCTCAAAACTCATCATCACGTGGATCAGTTAAAGACCTCCACTTGAATTATCCAAACATGCAAAACATGAAGAATCAAAGACTACGAGCTACAGAGCAATGAAGTTAAACAAGAATTCAAGAACAATCTTAATGTAATACCTGTTTGTATTCTGTGTAACATGAGGTGACCTCCCATAGGGGGAGATGTTAGGAATAAGAAAATTTAGTCATTAAAGTGTCGGTCACCTCAAGTATATGTAATCATTAGAAAGCTCGTAGTCGTAGTTATTTAATGTTAGTAAGTAGTTAGTTAAGTAAAATCGTGGAGGACGGACGGGTCTTTACCCACAGATGCACGATCCACATGACCCATAGGTGGCGATTATATGTAAGACTATAAATACTCTCTACCTCCCAAGGTAGAGAGTTGGAGCTCATAATAATATTTTCACTTTCTCTCACTAAGTTCCCAAACCTCTAACTCTTTCTCTCTAAAACCTTAAGTTGTATCGCCTAGTTTGATCATGGTATAATGTGTTTGTGAAATCCAATATGTTACATTTTTCCACTGTTAGGACCGTTTAACATAAGATTTATGTGGTTTGGGAAGTCGAGGTTGGTGATTGAAGATGAAAGTATTCATCTTGTTTAGTGAGAGAAAGTAGAGAGAGGAGAAAACAAAGATGACTTTATAAATAAAAACAAT
Organism: Chrysanthemum lavandulifolium; assembly: GCA_022545495.1. Lineage (NCBI taxonomy): Eukaryota > Viridiplantae > Streptophyta > Magnoliopsida > Asterales > Asteraceae > Chrysanthemum > Chrysanthemum lavandulifolium. Next base: position 120,795,335 of record CM040241.1, on the reverse strand, counting down.
ACAAAGCACTAATGATTCACCTCACCCCTCATGGAGAGTCATGAGGGGTATTTATAGGCTCAAAAAAACCTTAACTTTGCCACTTAAACGATACTAGTCCCTGCGGGCAAAGTATACTACATATCTATTCCATTTCACGTAAGTGACGTTATCTTTATAAAAAAGCGAGGCTAACAATCTCCCTCTAAAATATCGTCACACGTGAATGGTTACAATGAGACCTATAAATACAAAACAAAGTAAATTACAATAGTAATGAACAATGTTGACTTTGTTGAAGCGCAGAGTTTCTGTAGTCTAGATACCGAGGCAAACTTGAAGTTCTCCCTTCCGACGATATTGGCAATTGATCTTTGGCGGCGACAGACAAATCCTTGTAGCTCGAACTTCAACAGTAACGATTCTAGTTAGGTTATTACTCCCTCCTAACTAGTGAGCCTTTTTCTTTATCCGCTCCCTCTGAACCGACAACTCTCTTCCAACACGCGGAGAAAGTAAACTCTTGATTATAGCACAATGGTTGTCGCTCGGGAACATCATAACAACATAACTCACTTAGTATTGCATCCAAGTTGGTAAAAGCCCGATGTACACACTACTTCTCCTTCTTCGGTCTTGAGCACAATTCCTTCAGTAATCTAATTACAGAAGAGGAAATACCAATTTCTCCCTCCTGATGGTTGCGAGCTATCGGAATCATCATAATGTTACGTACATGCCGTATTACCTTTTTCTTGATGCAATATTAACATCATAGCTTGATCAAAATTTTGTGAGAATATGTCGCAAAAGTACTCTCAATACGTCTCTCAAACCAACCTTAAAACGAACCTCATTCACCGGCTAATAGTAATGACCACATATGGAGAAAACCCGATACGACTTACTTGAAAAGGAAGCAAACATCCCAACTTTGTGACTTACTGCTTGTTCTAAATTTTTGAACAATCCAACGCCTGTGTGACCGAGCACTGGCGTAACTCCTTAAAGTGATGGTTATACACTGTGAGCACTACAACATAACTCCTTACATCAGTTATAACCAGATTGTCAATTCAAAATCACTTAAAGTGACCGTAATACCCGAACAAGTTATCTTGAGACTTGCAACCAACCAACCAACGTCTCATAGATAAAGAAGTACACCCGTGAAAGCGTTACTTCAATTCCGCATCAATAATACCGTACAAAAACCCCGTGATCATTTTCTTTCAAATTATTGCGCAAGCCGTGAATTTGTATCCTTTATGGTGAAAATTTTACCATACCAAAATACCACTCATTTAACCGATATAAAATTTGTATCCTAATTTTTTGTGGAAAAAAAATCGGATAACAAATTTCGTTCCTAGTAACCGTTCCATCATATTTGTCCACAATTGATTATCCAGTCCATTCAACTCACCTCAAGATCCCAATCACAAATGAATATTAGTTCACGGCCCAAATCTAATGTGAGAGGCCCACGATCCAACTCAAAACCTGATCCAAGTCCATACGTTATAGCTGGATATAAAGAAAAGTGAAAACAAAACGTACCCTAAACCTAATAACATAGCGTCTAGAGTACGCCTCCCACATTACTGACTTCTCCCCAAACATCTCTCATCTCCCTTCTTAAATCAATCTCTTCTCAGCTTCATCTTCTCATCGTATAACAAATCCATTTTCATCATGAAAAACGAATCAAAATCTTAATTACAACCCTTGTCCATCAACAATCATGAAGGAGTCACAAGTGATACTCATTACGCACATATGACCTACAGGTAGGTATTTGATCTTGGTTTGAATTTGATTTTGAGTTGAGGAATGAAATGATAAAAACGTTTTTAACACACTTGTTAAAAAACTTTTTATACCATTTTCGGATATTAATTAAGAAGCAATGTCTTCTAAAGGGTCTATGATGAATATGATTCAATTGAAATAATCTTTTAAAAGATTGCAAAAAAATGAATCGAATCTGAGATCTATTATGATAAATTCGTTTTGAGTCTTTGAGTAATGGTAGATTGAGATGAGATGAGTTGGGATAAGATAAATTGGGATTTGATTGTGGATGAATGGTGTTGTACGAGGCCGAGTAATTTGAACAGTCGTGTTTAATTTTTCTTTGACCTTGTCTTGACTGATGATGTTTTTGAATGGAGGTCATCATGCGTTTAATTGGCATCAAGAGCTAAGTTTATAAAAGTTTTAAAGTAAACCGTATTTTAAAAACTTTTCGATCACTATGGGTTCTGAAAATTACAAAGAAGGGCAATCTATGCAACGACCACCACTACTTGAAACTAATAGTTTTATATATTGGAAAAATAGATTTGAAACGTATGTGAAGTCTAAAGATATTGATCTTTGGTACATTATTGTTGAAGGCGATTTTGAGGCTACCTCAAAAGATGATAAAGGAAATTTAGTTAACATACCTCATGATAAACTAAGTGATGAATTGAAGAAAAAGCTTTTTAAAAATAGTGAAGCTAAAATGGTTTTGTATAATGCTTTACCCAAAAAGGAATTCGAAAGAATTTTTATGCTTAAAACCTCTAAAGAAATTTGGAATTCTTTAGTTGTAACTCATCAAGGCAAATGACGAGGTATGTCACGAATACTATAGTAGCTCATCACTAGATGACGACTCATTACATAATGAATATGACAAACTGTGCAATATTAGCTTAAAACTAATTAACAAAAACAAGCTTTTAAAATGTCAAAACCAACGTTTAGATAAAGAAGTCATAGAATTAAAAGCAAAATTGAAACGTCTAGAAAGGGTAAAATAGCAAGTGGTGAATGTGAACTTATGTTCAACTTCAAACACTAGTTGATCAACTAGATTCTAAAATTGCTAGAATGAGTACGAATACTTTAGATATGATATAAGATAGTGTACGAGAAAACCCAAACTTTAACCTCTTAAGTATAGGACAAATATGTGATAAAAGTGCAATGTACTTTTTACCGAAACCAGTAGTAAGATATTAAAAATGGCATAACCATAAGAAGAGGAATTAGGAAACATGGAGTCTATGTCATTAAAATCGGTAATGAACCTAAAGACAAACTATGTCTTACCTCTATGGATGATACTTGACCTTATGGCATCGAAGATTGGGTCATGCCAATATCGACTTCTTCAATCGCTATCATCCAAAGATCTAGTAAGAGATCTACCTAAGTTAAAATATGAACATCACTTTTGTGATGCTTGTAATGTAGGAAAACAAGTTCATTCTAGTCATAAAGCTAAAAACATGGTGTCTACAACTAAGTGTCTAGAATTACTACATATGGATTTATTTGGTCCATCCGCTATTCAAAGTTATGGAGGCAACTACTACACTTTGGTCATAGTGGATAATTACTCTAGGTACACATGGACAAAATTCTTAAAGAACAAAACGTAAACGTTTAATTATTTTGAAATATTAAGCAAGAAAATCCAAAGACAACTAGGAAGTCCTATAGTGTCTATTAGAACGGATCATGGTAGGGAATTCGATAATGAAGTGCAATTTGGAGCTTTTGTGACGCTAATGGTATTACTCACAACTTCTAGGCTCGCGACTCCACAATCGAATGGGGTAGTTGAAAGAAAGAATAGAACCCTACAAGAAATGAGTCGCACCATGCTTAATGAGCAATCCATACCTCAAAAGTTTTGGTGCAATGCCGTTGATACTTCAACGTACATACTCAATCGAGTCTTAATTAGACCAATCTTAGGTAAAACTCCATACGAGTTACTCCGAGGCAAAAAGCCTACGTTAGATCACTTTAGAGTCTTTGGAAGCAAATGTTTTATTCTTAACACTAAAGATTACCTTACAAAATTTGATCATAAATCAACCGAAGGTATCTTTCTAGGTTACTCTCCAAATAGCAAAGCTTACGTCATATTAAACAAAGAAACAATGAAGGTAGAAGAGTCATTAAATATAAAATTTGATGAAAGTCCACCAAAACCCTCTCCACCTCTTATCGATGACGAGAGTGTAGAAAGTGAAGCTATAGTAATAAAGAAAAAGATAAATGAAGAAGAAGAACCTTTAAATGATGAAGTCATAAACATTAAAGAGTCCAAAGATCACCCGTAGATAAGGTCATAGGAAAGCTAAATGAAAGAACATTAAGGTCTCAAGTTCAAAACCAAAGTAGCTTATTTTGTTTTGTTTCAACCATAGAACCTAAGAATACAAGAAGCCATAAAAGATGAAAGTTGGGTAATGGCTATGCAAGAAGAATTAAATCAATTTGTTTCTAATGATGTTTGGACACTTGTCCCTCCACCTAGTAATCAAACTATAATAGGAACCAAATGGGTTTATAAAAACAAATTATATGCAAACGGAGTAGTGTCTAGAAACAAGGCTAGACTCGTTGCCCAAGGGTATAACCAACAAGAAGGAATAGACTTTGATGAGACCTATGCCCCCGTGGCTAGATTAGAGTCTATAAGAATACTTCTTGCGTATGCTTGTGCTAATGATCTAAAACTTTATCAAATGGATGTCAAAAGTGCTTTTCTAAATGGTTTTATTAACGAAGAAGTATATGTAGCTCAACCTCCGGGCTTCATTGATTTTGAAAAACCTAAACATGTGTATAAGTTAAAGAAAGCCCTTTACGGTCTTAAACAAGCTCCAAAACCTTGGTATGATAGACTCAAGTCATTTTTAATTAAACACAACTATACCATGGGGTTAGTTGATAACACACTTTTTACTAAGAAAAGAGAGTCACATATAATCATAGTTCAAATATATGTAGATGATATTATATTCGGATCCACTTGTCAAGACATGTGTGATGATTTCTCTAAAATCATGCATGACGAGTTCGAGATGAGTATGATGGGAGAACTTAGTTTCTTTCTTGGTCTACAAATCAAACAAGTAGAAGATGGTATCTTCTTTAATCAATCTAAATACATAAAAGAGATGTTAAAGAAATTCGGATTAGAAGAGCCAAAACCAATTAGGACACCAATGTCATCCGACACCAAACTCACTAAAGATGAAGACGGAGAATCCGTAGATAATACTAAATATCGTGGCATGATTGGTAGTCTTCTCTACCTCACGGCTAGTAGGCCGGATATCATGTTTAGTGTTTGCTTATGTGTTAGGTTTCAAGAAGACCCTAAAACATCACACCTAGAAGCCGTAAAAAGAATATTTAGATATATTAAGGGTACAACACAATTAGGATTATGGTATCCTAAGGGCACGGGAGTAGAAACACTTGTATATGCAGATTCGACCATGCGGTGATTATGTTGACCGAAAAAGTACAAGTGGGGTATGTACTTTTATGGGATGTTGTTTAACATCTTGGTTTTCAAAGAAACAAAGCGGCATTAGCAATATCAACAACAGAAGCGAATCGTCTCCGCCGCAAAGCATGCCAACAAGCACTATGGATGAAACAAGCGTTAGTTGACTCGACATTCATCTTAGTGACATAGTAATTCTATGTGACAACAAGGGTGCCATAGATTTAAGCAAGAATCCGGTATTACATTCTCGCACAAAGCATATAGAGATTCGTCATCACTTCTTAAGAGACAATGTTCAAAAGGGGAACATCTTTATTGAGAAGGTAGCATCCGAAGACAACATAGCCGACATCCTCACCAAACCGTTGAAGCGGGAACAATTCAACCTACTTCGTCTTGGTCTTGGTCTCATGGAACAAACGTCGTAATTTATTTTTACTCTACAAGGTATGTAAACACTAGCCTTCTTCTTTCTGAGTCAAGGATCTCTATTTCACGCACAACTCACAAACAATACGGGAATTTTCAAAACCTAAGATAAGTTTTTTTTAACTCATAGTTTCTCTTATTTTCTTTTAAAAAATAAGTACAAGTTGCAAACACATAATTACATACACATCTTCTTTTCAAAGGATAAAAAGATTTTTATTCACAAATGGAAACCTCTTTTTGAAACGTTTTCTAAAAATGATACCTCTTCCCGTATCAATTTCACGAAAGCAATTTCTCACGTCTAGGACAAATCGCTCTTTCATTATTAATACAAAGTAAAAACCCGTTTTCATTGCATCTCATGTCTTTTGAATGCTAAAGGAGATACATAACTAATATGTATTTTCGGATACATTCATTTAAGCAACAATGAATTAGGAGAACTCGGGTTATCTCACATAATAGTATGATTTTTCGCTTCTAGTCTATTTTTCTCTTCTTCTTAGGAGTCGAGATAACCGCAACTCCAAATAGTTTGCATATAGGCACACACTAGGCAAAAAAGTTTTCAAAAAGGAAAATTTTGTCTTTGCTGAATCACCGAGACCCACGGATCCCGGCCTTCATCTTGGACGGATCCCTCAAGGAAGGATCCGTGGGATCCGTGAGATGAAGTCGTTTTACCTTCTATTTTCCTCACTTTGGATGAAAACTCCAACATTTGTTTTATTTTTGGAGTATGTTCTTTAATGCTTGTGTTCTCATGATCACATGCCTTAAATTCATATCTAATCATTAGATTTTAATCCACATTTGGGTCAACATTCATTACAATGCATTGTTTTTCTATATAGAACTCCCAAAATGCTTGCATAATTCATCTCACCTTCACAAACAAACAACACCATGTCATTCACAAGCTCTTACAACTTAGATGAATCACCTAGTATAAACAATCCTCCTCATGAAACCCAAACTTTTGTACTACCACCTCCCAAACTACCACAATCAAACTCTAGGATATCCGCACGGATTTGCATCCGATCTTGTTGCTTAGCAAAAACATCATCAAATGGCTCATCACCATAAAATAACTCACCACTAGATGCTTCCATTATATCACCTCCCTCATCACCAACAAGTACACCATCTTCATCACCTAAAGTCACTCTTTTGGAACTCCTTACGACTCCAACAAGATCTCAACAACCAAACCAAAAAGAAATAGCCTTTTTAACACCTCCCACTTCTCCAAACACAATATTCAATGATCTTGAAACATCACCACCCTTAGCTCCCATTAAACTACAAGAACATCTAGGTTCTTTTCCACCACCACTTCCAACCATTCCGGACTTTGATTCGTATTTTCCTATTTTTCCACCATATATTCCGCAACTCACAAATCAAAACAACCCGGAAAACTTCCGCACTCATTACCCACATCACTTACATTGTGAACATTGCCAATCCACTAGGGAAATTGCAATAGAAGTTAGGGAAGAAATGCGATTCATACTCAACCTCATCCTTGATCGCATCAATACCATTACTCATCCAAACCTCCATCCATAACCTTATGCAAGCATGGACGGAATCATTACTACTATTTTCTATTTTTAGTACTTTTCTTTTGAGTCATCTTTCAAGAATAAGTCTTGTTCTTATTTTTACATGCTTGTATGTGGCATCAATACCACTACACATTGTTGTTTTATTACAAGGCCTTGTTTACATACCTTGGCTCCCAATCTTGATTCTCGTCAATCACAAGATTATTTAAGCATGTTACTAACCTTTCTGTTTGTAGGATTTTTTTTATTTTTCTTCACTTGACGCCCCAAACTAGGTGAGCTACCGTCAAGGGGGAGTAAGCGATACGTGGAACACTTTTTTTTCCATACTTTTATTTCTTCGATGGGTTAACTTTTTGTTTCGACAAAAAGGGGGAGAAGAAGTAAAACTTAGGGCTTTCAAAACATACATCTATTCTTAAGTTTTACTCATCATAACATTATGTTTTGTCATCAACAAAAGGGGAGATTGTTAATACAAATCAACCGTAAAAACGTTTATTAATATTTTGCGATCTCTTTGTGTTTTGTTGATAACAAATATAATGTTATCTTAAGTACAATTATAAGGATACATGTTATTTTGTAAAGCATTTACATATAGCCATCTAATACAAAATGTTGTAATTAATCATTTGTTGTAATAGTTTATTAGGATGGGTAAAATCACAACCCATGGATCATATCCATAACCCATGGTATTGACCCATACCCACAAGACTAGATACATTGTACTCATTAGATACATTGAATCTAAAAGAATACCCATGGACAAACCCATGACCCATGACCCATAACCAAAAACCCATGGGCAAAGAGGGCGTCCACGGATCCCTAGGATTACACTAGAGCGGATCCCTTGTGGGAGGAATCCGTGGGATCCAGGAACGATGGCGATTTTGCCTATAAATAGAGAGACATTTCTTCATTCTAACTTACCCCTCTTCTTACTAATTCTCTCATATACTCTCATTCTCTTCTAACAAAAGATCACTTGATCTAGAGAGTACTTCCTTCTTTCTTTCTTTAGTGATTCTCATATAGGTCCTTCTCTAAGGCGAGATCACGAGCATTCTACAAGTCATCCAAGCATGGGTTCCTTGATTGATTTTTTCCTCCTCAAAATTTCTGTAGAAAAGATCTTGTATTTGATATTTCACATATTTGTTGTGTAATAGTCGTGTTGGTTTGGTCCACCGTGTTACGGACTCGGTATTTAGCTTTGTACCGGAAAAAGGTGTAAGCAACGTTGTGAAGGCTTCTCCGCCAAGTTGAAGGAGTTTGTTGACATAGTGCTTGAACTCTCGAGTAGGTGACTCGGGGAGTGGAGTAGGGCAAGGAAGGTGTCCTTGTAGCCGAACCACTATAAATCGGTTGTGTCATTTCTATCCCTTTGCTTTACTTTATTTACTTGCTTTATTATTAGATATATACTTTCTCTATATCTATACAATCTCACATATTATCGAATCTAAAGTTTTTGAAACTAACTTAAAATCGGCAAAACTATTCAACCCCCCTTCTAGTTTTCCACACTTACCTTTTGTGCCAAGACTTCCTTTTTCCTTTCTTTTTTTTTCATGTACCAGATCATACTAATGGTTTAGTCCATGACATAACAATTTATTTTTGTAAACATGTACTATGTGAAATAAAAAGTGTTATACTATGGCTGGCCATGGATTTTGTTAATTTATTTTTGTAAATGTACCAACTATGACAGACTTTCAGATTTTGTTTATATATGCACAAGGTTTTGTTTTTTCTCAAACAATTTAGTAAACTATAGATGTACAATTCATGTATTTAACGTAGGGCCGAGCAAAATCATCCGAAAATCGAACCGAACCGATCTTATTCGGTTTCGGTTTTTCTTCAACTCGGTTCGGTTTTCAGGTTGCGCCGGTTTTGGTCGGTTCCGGTCGGGTTTGACACGTTGCTCAGCCCTTTAACAAGTCTTTTTCCATGACTTCTTTGAGCTCATCAATGGCTTTGGTCATGGATTCCAGGGTCCCTAGTACTTTTTTGTCATTGCTTATCCAACATACTTGACGTCGTATCCCGTTTTAACAACAATATGATTATCATTCTTTGGTGCGCAATAGTCATTTTTGCCAGCTATAATAATCGAATTCACCATCAAAAGAGAGCTTTTATTTTGCTACAATGACTAATATCATATCAGCGAAAGTTATACAATATCTTGTAAATATAGGCCAACTTAGCTCAATTCCAAGTTCTCAATACAAGTACAGTCAAAGACCAAAACTCGCAATATTTCAATGTTGAACAAAATGCATAGAAAGATAAACTAATCATCTGACAGATTGAACTGTGTCTACAACTACATGCGTTACCTCGGGCAACACAAGTTTACATCTTTAGGTAGCTTCATATTTTGGGTCGGACACCACATAGTGGTACGCTATGACGAGGGCAAATATGAATATCCCCAGAAAGTTAACAATGAATCCCAGATCTCCATCAGTGATCATCTGCAAGAATACATTTTGTTAGCGATCAATCTTTTTCAGCCTCTAAAAACATTAAGTTGAAGCTTAAAGATCCATTTCAGGGAAATTAAGAGTTCAACAAAGCACGAGTCGACTCTTAAATATTTTAATGAATTTAGAAAACAGAAAAGATGCTATGGGCGACATTTAACCCTTTCCCCTTAGTTTTATATGTTCAAGATAAAACACAACCCAAATCAACCCATTCAGAAGTCAGAAGTAAATGGGTCAGAATAATAAACACAAACACTTGGATCTGATTTAGAACATATATTGAAGCACGTTATGAATATCTTTGTAGGGTTTTACAATAATTATGAATATCTTTGCCAAGGAATCTTACACAAGGTTTGGTTTATAAGAACTCATTACTGCTGCTCTCGTCAAAACTTCTTCTTTGCACTTAGACATTCATTGCTAGTCATTCTCGTTCATTGCTACGATTCGGGTTACCACCGCTTGCTTTACTCGACCAACGCTATCATGACTTGATACCTTTGCTAGTATGTTCTTTCCATCGCTAGTTATCTCTTTTCCACCGCTAGCGTTTTCTTACCACCGCTAGGTTGACATTTCCACCGCTAGTATATTTTGGTAACCACGCCACGTTTCTCGAAACCACTGCCAGTTCGCTAGTTACCACTGCTAGTGTTAACTTTTACCACTGCTAGTTAACTACTCGACCACTGCTACTTTACCACTGCTAGCTTTTATAGCCTCCTCTGCTGCTTTTATTGCTTTCTTTGGCGGTTGAATGCGCGAAAAGAGGTACATAGCGCCCTCTGCTTTGTTGCAAGTAACACCCTCTAAGCCATTGCAAGCATCTTCCAACGTCTATCGTTGCATATAAAGAGTTAAAACTAAGATAGTAGATATCTAATTAGATCAACCCATATAGCAGATTCAAATAATTCAATCTGCCATAAGCCTCAACTAATCAGAATCCTAATTTCTTAAATTGATCTGACCTTAGCACGTCTTGCCAATGATTTCAGGATTCCATCTCGCACAGAAAAATAAGAATCATAGGATTCATCTCCCACCTGTATGTATGCATGAGTCACCATGTGATGCATATCCACTATATATTAAGTATCAACACATGTCGGACATTCATGGCGTACTAATGTGTCTGTGTGTGGATATGAATTTTTTTGTGTTATATATACAGAGAAGGAGCTAAGTAAACCTTTTGAGGGTTCATGACAAGGCTTGCAAGAATTTGACCAGAAATATTTGAACAAAGATTCACAGATGCCATCTTGTAAAATTGATCCCTAACCTCGGGACTAAAACCAGTTACCTCCATGTAACCACCTCTTTTCCCACACTCACCGTGATATCCTGTGAAACAGCAAAAATTTACAAGGTTTTTTACCTTTAGGGAAGAATTTACCCTTGGGTTATTTCATTTAGACAGCAAACCGATGTACCTTTAGAGACCGATTGAAAAGAAAGCAAAGGGATATCCTTGTCACCATATCCCATAGAACGGCATATCTTCTTGAATGAGTTAAATTTCTTGTCAGGTGCATATACATTCTCTTGGTATACCTGCAAAAGAGCGTTTATTGCATTTATGTTATCTCACTCAGTATCAACGAAACTCATATTTGTTAATTATTCTTTACCTCGTCAGCTAAAAGAACCAAACCTTCTTTACCTCGTCTGCTAACAGAAACCGATGTTCATCCCATGTCCCTTCAACCGATGCCAAGTCCAACAGAAATGCAGCTTCGTCTAATGAAATCTGCGTTTTCAGAATAGCTAAAATTGCTTATTAACCGATTGTTACCACCTTGCAGTTACTTATATATGAATCAATCGTGTTTAGTTAAACTACATTATAGTCGAAAATTGCAATCTTTGACTGATGTAGTGCAAAACATCATTCTTCACGACAGAAAATCGACACTAATTCATCTAACTAATAAACTAGTCTACTACAAATGTCACCACTACTAGAACTATCATATGAAATAAACACATTTCTCATACACAAAAATACATGATAAATACTATCTCATATCGAGCTATGACCATCTACACTATCCTGATGATCAATCTTAGCATTAATCATTTGGCTTCACGAAAAATGTTCTTCTTCGGTATATAGTAAATATCACATTCCTGACTATAGATCGACATTAAGGGGGTGTTTGGGATTGGTTTAGTTTTGCTACTTTACTGGCTTTTTTGCTTATCTGCTTATTTTTAGTGTTATTCAAACTCGTTCTGCTTGCTGGTAGGGAGCTACTAATATGAAACGAAAATTACTTTTTACCTTAAACCTTATATAAATTGACTTAATTAAAATTATCCAACAAATTATAACTTTTCAAGTACTAGCGTACTTTTAACAAAATAAGCAAATCCAAACACTATTTCCTAAAGCGGTTAACATATTTATAAGCAAAATCATAAGCCGAAAGCATAAACAATCCAAACCCAAACACCCCCTAATTCATCTAATTTCAAATAGTAACAATTAACCTAACTAAAAACATGTCACAAATGTAATTACTAATCAAAACTAAAGAAACAAACAAATCATTACTTTCGCCGCATTGCAATAATCTGTCATCACTATGAAAACACTCCTAGTACAATATATAAAATCTCAATTGATGACACTTAATAATAATAATTCAACCTCTCAGGAAAAAGTACCTGCCAGCATCAGGTCCAAATCTGCGTGTGTCTAATTGATAAAGTTAGGGTTTGGATCTGACTTGTGGTTTGATAGAGAGGTTGTGGAGGTGTCGGTGTTAGATTGGTGGTGGAGGTAGAGGTGGAGGTGAAGGTGAAGGTGGAGGTGTTAGAGGGATGATGATGAACTGATGGTGTAATTTGTTTGTGAGATAAAGATGTGTTAGTTATAAAGAAAGTTAGTAAAAATGTATCTTGTATAAATGTATTTATTAAGTATAGTATAAAGTATTGTATTTATAAAGAGTATTTTTTTTAATTTAAATGTATTTTTGTACTTTCTACCTAATTAGTTGCCCAAGATTACATATGTATGGGATCAAGTTGCCCAAGATATATGTATTTTTTAATAATAAAAAAAGACTACATTTTTTTAATAAAAGACAAAAAAAAGTTAGTTGCCCAAGAAAGTGGGTAAAAGTTGCCCAAGAACTCACCTATGACACTTGTACTATGTAAAAAGAAAGGGACACTTGCCCAACTATATGGGAGAGTTGCCCAAATGTTGAAATAGGAGAGTTGACCATGGGGTAAATATAGAAGTGAAAATTTTTGGGGCATTTGGGGTAAATAGATTGGACAATCGGGGTATTTAGAGAATTAGCCCTTGATTTATTATACCCCTTATTAAAAATGTAATATCATCTATAACTAAGTAATATTATAAATATTGTTTAATCCTTAAATCCTTATCATGTTTTTGTATTTTTAACCGTAAACTTTTTTCTCACAATTATTACAAATTTAACTCGTAAGTTTTGCTTCAAAGTAAATCAGAATTTTGTAAGTATAATTATTTGTCAATGTGCACTGTTATTTTACGCAAATATTCGTCTATTCGAGATACAATAGACGAAGTAGTTAATTAGTTGATTGGCAGAAACATTAGTGCCAACGGGGTTAGTTGATCTAATCTTATGACGAGGCGTGATGAATACATTAAGAAAACATGTAAATCTCTAGTGAACAATTTGGTGACCTACACACAAACATATTATATCCCAACTAAAATTACAAAAGAGCTGTATATTGTATCTTTCGGAAATGCCAAAAATCATAAAACTCAAAACCAAAATATAAATTTGCTGTGTCAACTCGCACCTTGGTTGCTACTAGGGCCGAGCAAATTCATTCGAAAACCGACTCGAACCGACAAACAGACCGAGATTGGACCGAATCGAACTGACCTTTTGGTTCGGTTTCGATTTTGTATATTTATTTCGGTTTTTGTCGGTTTCGAGTCGATTTGGTTTTTGTCGGTTATTTTGGCTCGAAACCCGAGAACTGACCCGAACCGAGTTATTCGGTTCGGTTTTTCGGTTTTGATATATATTTTTCGGTTCGGTTTGAGTTTTTTCTTTTTCGGTTTTTGGTTCGGGTCGATTTTTGTCTGTTCAAATCGGGTTTGACCCGATGCTCACCCCTAATTGCTACAGAAGAATTATTTATAAAGATCTTTAACTTTAAAAAATTTAATAACTAGAAAATGAATTATCGTGGGCTTCTGAATTTCGAATACACTTCTATTCGTAAACCACAACATAGTCATGCTAGGTGATATATAAGCTTATAGTAATGAAAATCTATCATATAAATAACATGATTTGGTTTAACCTAAACAATATGTCTACCCCTCAAATCATACAGCAAACAATATGTTTAGGTTTTAGTCAAATAGAAAAAAGTTAAACCGACTAAAAGAGCTCGCATTCGACCCGATTTTTTTGCTTTAGGGGTGCTTGGTTGGGGGTAATGGGGGTGAGGAATGAGAAAGGTAATGATTAAACATGTCTGGTCAGGAGTAGAGAATATAATAATTGTTTAGTATTGGGTAATGAAACATTACCCAGTAAATTAGGAGTATGATAATGATTACTCACCACCACCACCAAGTAGCCACCACCACCACTAGTAGCCACGACCACCACCACCACCACCACCACTAGCCACCACCACCACTACCTTGAAGGTTAATGTATTTTTTTTTAAACCAAACACTATCAAAGATAATGATAATCTTCATTTCATTATTTTGCATTCCTTTTGTCTTTCCCTTTCCCATTCCCTATTTTGAACCAAACGCACCCTTAGTTCATGAGTCATACTATATTTTGTAGTCGTATAAGCCTTTCAAAATAGAGAATTACAAAAAATATGCCATTTAGTGGCACATATTTTTAGTGGCAAAACATATATGTGCCATTATAGTATGCTTTTTAATGGTAGATCCTTATGTGTCACAATTCACAAAGATATAAAATATTTGGCACTTCATTAATTATGCCTTTAATGTACAATATAAATACTGGCACAAATTCGAGTTTGTCATGATAGCCTTCTCGAATCAGTGTCACGTATATTCTTTATGCCATTAAATATTGTTTCCATCTTTATAAGTTTTTCAGTTGTGCCACTATAACATAAAAAAGCAGTTCTCAAATTTCAATTTTTTAAGCGGACGTTTGTAAAAAAATTCAAAAACTAACACTCTGTTCCTGAGTTTGACGAGGAAAGAAAAGAAAAGGTATGGAAAGAAGAGGAGAGGAAAGAAGAGAGAAGGTTATAATACAATTATAGTTTCTTGTGTTCCCGAGTTGAGAAGAAAAGAAGAGAAGAGGCACCTCTTTTATGTTCCCGAGTTGGGGAGAAGAGAAAAGAAAATTAAGAATTTTACAACTATACCCTTTATAGCTAGATAAACTATAATTCCTAATAACTAAATAAAACAAACACATAATTTTACCCCAACATCAACAACATAAAAATAAAAGAAATCCAACTCATTTGAATCAAATAAACAAAGCAAGTTCAACATGTTTAACACCAAATAACTAGGTAAAGAAATGTAGTTTTCTCAAAATGACCAAACACAATAAAATGCAAAAGTCCGAGCAAAAGAAACTTCAAGCGAAAGACAATCAGATGTTTAAGTCGAACTCATTTCGTCACTTGATCCCATCATTTTCTTTAGTAAGTCCTCTCGCATGTTAAGAGGACAACTAAATAATAGTCGCGCTTTTTTCGGGTTGTCTGCCAAGAAAATAAGAGCATTTGATATGACATCATCTTTCAAATGTAAAGGCTCCAATTCTTTATAGATTTCATCTCCTGTATACTCACGTTGATAAGCTCTTCCTAATATGACATTAGTTTCTTGTAAAACCAAATTACCTTCCTTTATTGCATCACCACCACATGAGCAATTACTCATAATGTCCGAATTGGATTCTTCTTCAAGTTTTCTTTTCTTATTTTTGGATTTTGTTGCATTTGAGGCATCTGGCATGGGAGAATCCACATGAATTTCTTCAATATTGACAAGGTTTTCATAAGTGACTTTATTGGTAGCTAGTAACTCGTTAATGTCTTCGATTGTTTCAATATCTATGGGTTCTTTGTTGCTTGATTGGCCTTTTTTCTCCTTGGCATTTTTCTCCTTTGCAGTTTGAGAAGCAACACCCGATGCTCTATCTTTAGCAAAGAGTTGTGACAGCTCATCATAGTTAGAAATAGGTTTGGTCCTCAGATTTACCTATTACAACATAAGTTTTTTAAAGATATTATGTTATTATCAAGTGCAAACAAGAAAACTAATAACTTGAAGCACAATAAACCTGCACATGGTATGAAAACATGCACACTCAAATAAGTAAACATACCTCTTCCAGTTTTTCCCATACTTCTTCTTACGCTTCAATGAGTTGAGTCATGGGTTCAAGAAAAGGCGCTTAATTTAGAGCCCGAATCACATCATGACAATAAGCGAAATTTTCTTTTATACTTTTCGACGGTTCTTTAGGCGAGCTTTGTGAAATCTAGTTTGAGCTTTGTTCTTAACTCATCAACCATGTTAGCATATGCTAATGAACTAAATGTTCCCTAGGTTCATTTGCCTTTATCTTGTTGTGTAAGCATTGCTTGAATGAATGCATCATCCATGTCACTAGTCCAACCAGTATATATACATATTTGGTCATCCTATAATGGGTTCCTTCATTCTTTGGTTTTGATGATGTCCTTTTGAACCCATGACACCCTACAAAACGAGCCTTAAGCTTCACAAATTATTTCGACTTATCAAAATATATTAGTATACTTTGATACGAGCTAAGGACGTATTATCGTGAAAGCGGTTTGAAAGCGACAAAGATATGCCCGTTTCATAAAGTTGCCGTAACTATTCCAACGGAAACTATATTATTTTTCGTTACAAGTGTTACATTGGTATGGGACCATGTTTCTTGTTTGTTTTAACGAGGTTGTGAAACTTTTGGAGCAATTGTCTTCTAGTAAAATCAAGTTCACAGGGCATATTTTTCAAAACGACAAAATTTGTTTGTAAAGCGGGTTGTAGTAAATTATTCTGGATGTTCAAACTTGGCGAAACTCATTTTTTGCACAACAAGCCAAAACCACCATCTTTAACCCTTATTATCTTTATGTTCGAGACCTTTTGGACGAAAACTCCTGAAATGAAACTTCTAGATATCGATACAAACTTTCCAAAACCGTCGAGCACGTTTCTAACGATGACACCCTACTACATTTTGATAAATCAAACATAAACTTCACAATAATATATAAATAGACTTGCATGTCTAAAAGAACTAATGAAATCATGCAAAACATGCATAACATTACAAATAATAGAATCATGCCAAATAATTTAAACATATCATGCAAACATAAAATTGCAAAAGTATTACACATGTTGAATCATGCAAAATATTTTAAAAACTTATTACTTGAATGTCTAAAACAAATACTAGAATATAAATTTAAGAAACTATCTTGACATATCTATTTCATTTTTTGGATACATTAAATAGTTAGCCCACATTTCATTCGCAATTGAATTTCTTAGTTCTTCTCCCCTCGAACCACCATCATTTATGTCTCTATCATCATTACGCGCATCTTCTTGTGGTGCATTTAAAATTTCACGCAACACCTCTTCTTCAAGATCTTTGTCCCGATCTTCTTCAAGCAAAAAATTATGCAGAATGCAACATGCCAAAAAATGTCTGATTGTGTTTCACAAGAGTAGAAGGGTTCAGTTGTACTTCTAATGATAGGAAACCTTTTTAAGTACACCAAATGCCCTTTCAATAGAAGTTTCAGAATGACAGTGACGAAGATTAAACAACTCTCGTGCGTTTCGGTGTGCGTGTTGAGTACTCTTTAGATGATATCTAACTCCCTATAAGGTGCTATTAGTGTACTTCTATGGGGTAGACCAAAGATCAACCAAATAATACCTACCTATAAACAACATATAATTAATATGATGATGTAAGATTATGGACAAAACTAATGTTGGTTTAAAGATTTACCATTCGGAATGATTAGCTGTCTTCTCTAGTTAGAGCATTTTTTATTATTCTCGAGTCAGATGCAATACCCTCCCAACCGGTCAAAATATATGTAAAATTCAAGTCAAACGTACAAGCAGCTAAAACATTTATTGTTGGGTATCCTTTACGACCATGATATCTTGGGGCATCATTATTAGGTACTCTGACACGAACATGTGTTCCATCAATTGCCCCAACACAATCCTTGAATTTTCAAAATTCTCTTTCCTCTTCTCTTCTCTTCTCTCAAAAAAATAACTCGGGAACACAGTGTAAGAGTGGGCTTTGAATACCTCAAACTTTTCGTGTATAATTTATATTTGCGATTAAAAAACCTACTCTCATGCCTCCATATCTCATAGCCGCATAATATAAATAGTTTATAACGAGTGTGGAAACCCGCGCGATGCAGCGGGATTGCTTTAGTAGACGTGAATTTAGATAGGGACTATTTTTGCCAAATTGCTATAGATACCAATTAATTCTACAGGACTTACTTCGCAGCAACACTTAAACCTTAGGGACTATTTGTGCCAAATTGCTATAGATATCAATTAATGCTAAAGGACGTATTTTGCAACGACACCTAAACCTTAGGGGCTATTTTTGCCAACTTGCGAAAGTTTTCATTTAATGTTCCGCAAATCAGAAGTGGACACATGGCTTGTGAAGAGCTAATGTCTTGCTCTATAGTTATATTAATAATTGTCTCGTGGCAACCGTTCTTGCTTTAGTCAATGCCATACACAAATCAGGAAGGATTTTCATTGTGCAATTCCTCTAATCTCAACCCCCTATTTATTTTGTGATATGTTTTTCACTATTACAATTTTTAATTGAATTATAAAGAAAATTATGAAAGAAAAGGTTAGTTAAATGACAATATATGAACCAGATCTTATAGATGTTGTTAATACAAATAAGCCGTAAAAACGCTTATTTATATTTTACGATCTTCTAATGTTTTGTCGATAACAAACGTAAAATCATTTTAACGAAACAAATAAAATACGTAAATGGTTTGAGCCAATAGTTTACTAACACACTTACGTTTTCACATAAAACACTAAAACAAGTATAAGTGATTTTATGATACATATATTTGGGTAAATATATACATAACTAGTATGTATTATAATGGGTAATATAAATGGGTAGAAACTTAAGTATTTGACCCATTGACCAAATACATTGAATGTAGTTGGGTACAACCCAAAGTCCATGACCCATACCCATGGAGCATGACCCATAACTCATTGCATGACATCATGCTTAAGTCATATATGGATATTATCCATTACCCATGGTATTAACCCATGACCCATGGTATTAACCCATGACCCATACATTGCATCTTGTAGATACCCATGATCCATAACCCATGACCCATGACCCAAAACCCATGGGCAAAAGGGAGCGTCCCACGGATCCCCAGTAATACACTGGACGGATCCGTCAAGTGAGGGATCCGTGGAACTGTAGCTATTTTTCCTCTATAAATAGTGAGCCATTTCTTCATTGTTTCTGATCCCTTCCTCATATATTTTCTCTTTGAGTTATAAACTCTCTAACCTCATATCCAAGTGATCTATGTATGTAGTTTTGTTTTTATGTGATTCTCTATGTTACTCTTAAAGGCGAGATCACCACCTTTTGAAGTCGAGCAAGCTCAAGTCCATGAGTTGTCATGCTTCGTTATCATCAAGACTACTGAGGTTCTCTTGTTGATAAGTTCACCTCTTTCTCATAAGAAGTGTAGTGTTGAAGACATTAGTAAAAGATTTCTAAAGGGTCAAGACGAAGGCATTAGTGAAAGATGTCTAAAGGGTCAAGACGAAGACATTAGTGAAAGGTGTCGAACGTCCGTATTGAAAGCACTAGTGAAGGGTGCTTAGAAGTCAAGGCCAAAGGCATTAGTGAAGGGTGCCTAGAAGTCAAGGCTAAAGGAATTAGTGAAGGGTGCCTAGAAGTCAAGTCACAAGGCATTAGTGAAGGGTACCTTGAGATCGAGTCAAAGGCATTAGTGAAAGGTGTCTAAGGTGTACATTCGATATGGTGTGTTAAATGTACAAGATAGATTAGTATTGGGTCAAAGGATATTGATATCCTTGTTGATGTTGTTATAAGGAGTGGATCTCCTTTGGGGTTAGTTATTGTTGTAGTGTTGGGTAGTAGTTCCTCCATTGTAATAGAACTCGGTATCTAGCCTAATACCTGATAAAGGGTAGGCGACGTCGTGATAGGTTTGGTTCTACCTCGTGGAAGAACTCGGTATCTAGCCTTGTACCGAATAAAGAGTAGGCAACGTTGTGAAGGCTTCTCCGCCATAAGGAGTTGGTGTTGTGTAGTGTTTACAAACTCTCGAGTAGGTGACTCGGGGAGTGGAGTAGGTGACTCGGGGAGTGGAGTAGGGCAAGGAAGGTGTCCTTGTAGCCGAACCACTATAAATACTCGCGTTGTGGTTTTTTGCTTCTTACTCCTTATTCTTTCATTACATATTTATATATGCTTGTCTATCAACATCCAACACACATGTGTAAATAGATTGACATAAGTCGATCTAAATGGTTTAAAACGAAGTTTTAATCGGTAAAATTATTCAACCCCCCCTTCTAGTTTTCCATAATTGGCATCAGAGCTTCGTTACCAAGTTTTTTAGAGTATATTGTACTTTAAAAACTTGATACGATCCATGGTTAATTGAAAACTACAAAGAAGGTCATATACAAAAACAAACACCATGTTTTAAAACACCTTGTTTGGATGTTGATTAGATGACAACATGTTTTTCTATTTTTTTAATTGCACTAATCTTCCTTGTCATGTTGCTTAGTTAAAACTCATACCTATCAAGCCATAGGAATTGCTTGATAACAAGAATACCTTCCCTAAGAAGGTATCTTATACACGAAGGAACCGAAGTTGTCTAGTGACATTTTTTTGTCATTAGTAAAGACACTCCTAAGTGCATTAGAGGTATGATTTCCCACTTATCTCTAAATAACATTAGCTTAAATGATAAGTATGCTTACATAGGAATTTATATGATTATCTTTTCACATACTCATATATTACATGTAACTTCGTTAGGAAACTTTTCTTGCATACGTGTTACTCTTTCGTCTAAAATCTAGGTTTATAGAATTTTTGTTTTATTTCACTTAATCCAAAAATCATATCTTTCTAATAATAAAACAAAACACAAATCTCAAAAATTCCTCCTTCCCCATAAATATCCCTTCCGATCACTTCCTCCGCCAAACCCTCATTTTTCAAATCTTCCACTTTCAAAAATTACCTCTCATTCAAACTTCATATTCCTTCTCATCTCATCTCAAACCAAAACCAAGAAGGATCTTCATCAACATGGTGTACATCGCCCTCATACTCATCGCCTTAACACTCATCGCTCTCGTGTTCCCCATGATTAAGTTTTCTTATGGAGACATATACTTTGTGTTGTTAATCTACATTGGTGTTATATACCCAATCCTTTGTATCGTTCTTAGCATTGAAATGAAATATTACTAATGTTCTAGTCTATCTAGTTTATCTCTCGTAATATGTTTGACATTTCGTTTATGTTTTTATCTTTCGTATTTTTTTGGTCTTAGGATACATTAGAAACCAACAATGCATGCTAAAGTAAACATTGGCTAAAATACATATCTTTGTATAAACATATAAGATGCAAAAATCGTTTTTCGTCAAAATCTTGTGTCTGTCACTACAGATCCACGGATCCCTGGAGTTCTACTACCCGGATCCCTCATGGAAGGGAACCGTGAGAACTGTCTCCTTCAAAAAAGTTTTCATGCAAATTAAAACCGTTTCCTTCTTAAAAGAAATATTCTACTAGAATGTCAAACATTAAGTGAGTTAATTATCATTGTTAATAAATATCTAGTAAAAACGTTAGGTAATCATTATTTTGCCTTAAATACGTCTCATCTTATTAACTCTTCACTTCTATAGGTTTGGTCATGTCGCATGAGTATGAGTTCGACTTTTCACTCACTTACGTTTACACCCCTAACATCTCTCTTGACCCAACACACCTGGCAATCATGTCCGTGGGTTCAATAATCTCGAAACCCGTCACTTCCATGAAGGACGTGTTGTCAACACTCCTCTACAATACGAAGAAGGTATCAATACCTCCTTCCGAACCATAGGACTAGAATGTCTTCTCGAAATTAACGAGAAAATATGTCTGAGGTTTGTATTGGAATTCTTCCGTCAAGTTGAACTCATTCGTAACGAGGATCGCTCTCTATCTCTTTGGTTTTGGATCAAAAACCAAAAGTTTGTTCTAACCCTTGGGCAATTTGCTCACATCCTCCGAATTCCAAACCATGGACAATGTGCCTTCACTGAAGATTGGTCTCTTGATTCTCTCTTCAACCATCGTGAAGAAAATAGTCCATATTGTTCACACATACCTTCCCCTTAAGACTTGACTCGCATGTTATGCAAACCTCGACCCTATTACTCGGATCCAAACATTATCTATACACGGGATATCCGAGAAGAGTACAAATCTCTCGCACTCATCCTACAATAAAATGTTTGGAGTCTTAGTGGAAATCGAGAAATCCTTCCCGCTTGTTGTGCTCACATAATGTATTGTTTGCTAACACAACAACCATACAATCTCGCCTATTTCTTCGCAAGGCGAATTGTAAATCTTCAAGGCTCCAAAAACAAACTAATCCCTTATGGAATGTTCTTGACATGCCTTTATCATCACATCATGTACTTCCACCCTCAATTTCAAAGTCCGTTGTACGTACTTGTGAACAAGATGATGGAACCTCTAAACACATCTCTCATGAAGACTTTCTTCATCCCTGAATCGACGAATACTCATCAATCATTTAATGATCCATCTAGCGAAAATGCTCAAGAAACTTAGTTTCTTTTCATTAGGGTTAAACCTTAGTATTCCTACTCTATCAATGTAATACAATTTCTTTCATGAAATAAAACATCTAACATTTGATATCTCTACTTTATTAGTGTTAGAACCTCTTAGAAAACACTAGATTGGAAATAAGATGCTTTGTGCAACCCTTGCATACCTTTTGTAAAGGTACTGTTTAGCAGGAAGACGGATCCCTAAGTTTGTGCTAGACGGATCCCTCTTCTTAGGGAACCGTGGGATCCGGGCAAACAGAAATGCAGTTGCAATCCTTATACTTCAAACCATACCTTTAGATCACTTCACACTAGCTAAACATAGTGTCTTAGGACCAATTAAGTCCTTATCAAGCTGAGTAAAAGGTTCATACTCACCCATAACTCACTTAGATCACACTCAAGGCGCTTTTCGATCTATTGTTTCACCAAAACTCATTACTCTTCCGCTCTTACACTCACACATCATCCCTCACATGTTAATGCATCTAGCTTTGGAAATCTTTCAATCTTTGCAAAAGATTTTAGTCATCCTTACCTCAAAATAGGTCAAATTATAGGTTTTCCATTTTTCTATAAATCTTTAAGATATCTTCCAAAGTATTATCTTAAGTTACTATCTTGTCTTTAGGATCATTTAGCTCCATTGGACACTCTCAAATTTTAGTTTCATCCTTGGTCACTCATTGGTACTCCTAAAAGTTCCATTTTCTTCCATAAAAGGCAATCATTAGCTACATCACTCATTGCCTTTGAACATTTAAGTACCCTTTCATTTAAGATACTTAGGAGGACTGAAACACTCAAAAAGGTATAGGCATTAGACCTTACAAACATCATTTTTATCCTTTTTTAGCTGCTGAGAGCCGGATCCCTAGGATTAGCCTAGACGGATCCCTCATTGGAGGGAACCGTGGGATCAGGGTGACAGATTCATATCAACTCTATCTAAAACAATCATTTCAAGCTCATCTTGCTAACTTGAACACTCCATCTTATCTTAATTAAGATCCTAGATCAGTACAACTCTAAAGTTGACTCTTGTGCATGCTAATCATCGCATTCCAAGGGATCTTAGTGGCTTAAGTCTTGAATGCACTTGCCAAATCCCTTTCTTTATAAACCACATTGTTAAGACTCTTAAAGTCATCATCTTCATCCTCATTTTCAGCAATTAGAAACCTTTACAAATCTCTTTGAATCATCTCATCATGAGGAAAGCTCCTAGTGGTAATTCATCCACCAAAGGACCACCCAAGAAAATTGCTCGTGTTGTACACGAAATTTCCTCAACCGTATCATCTCCCGTTAAATCCATAAATGGTAGGATCTCCCCTCCACCTATCAAACCAATCCCAAAAAGGATTGTTCCCACAAAACTACCAATGCCAAACAACCCCATTTCCACTAAACCATCACCATTGGTGCCTAGAGCCCTATCATTTACCACTTCACTCTCATCACCACACCTCTACAATCTAGAGGATTTGCCTCCTAGGCCATCTCATCCTCCACCACCGACAACGTTCTCCTCGTTAGGAGGAATAGTGGAACAAAATCAAGGTGTTGAGTCAACACTAGCTCCGGCTTCTTTTTCTCCGTCACCATCAAATAATCCCTTTTGGATTATGAGAAATCATCAAAGTCAACCACCCGACCACATGGAAGTTGAAACCTCTCTAGCACCATCATTCTTAGTTAAGCCATCCTCGAATGCGCCTCCGTCAATCCCTCCCTCTTTTGAGGCTCCTCAACCCGCTTCACTTGATCCTTCACATCAAGCAATTTCCTTTCTTCCATCACCACTACCGAGCCATGACAAAGATTGTTATCATTGTCAACATGTTGAAAGTTTGATACATGAAGTACGTGAAGATCAACGTTTCATGTTTTATCACCTCCTCGAACGTTTCGACGAGATCAAACCTAAACAAACTTGAGCTAGAGGATTCTAGTGGTGTCCTAGTATCTAGCGCGACTTAGATAGTCTAGTAATTCAAAGTCATGTATTGTTCATTTTCTTAGATTTTAGAGTCATGTATATGATATCTCTAGTTTTATTAAATGAAAACACATGATATTTGCTAATATTGTTCTGAGTATATGATTATTGTTCTAATGCACATCTCATCTTGATGCTAACATCTTTTTGGTACATCACATTTGCTGTATTAGAGTTACAGACAAACGGATCCCTACATTTTGCTTAGACGGATCCCTCCAAGGAGGGAACCGTGGGATCCATGCAATAGAAGACTAGTCTTATACTAACTTGAGTCTTATTTGCAGGAAATTATACATTATATACTTGTTTTCTAACCCTTGTTTTGTAGATTTTCATTTTACACATGAAGACTTTGACACACTAAGCTAGGGGAGCTTTGTGTCAAAGCAATACATTGCAAAATCACTTGCAATATTAGGATTACATTTCATGACATCCCTTTGCAAAGTTGCAATCATCAAGGGGGAGCATATTCGTCACTTAGGCGAAATCTTTTGCAAACTTAGTTGCAAATGAACTAGCTTAGGATTTTTTTTACGCCCTTACAAAGGGATGGACTCGTCAAGGGGTAGTTTAGACGAGAAATCCTCAATGTGTTGGCTTTCTCTACCCTTTTATATTATCTTTTACTTCATGATCAACGGTCTAAACCGTCAAGTCTAATGTTTTGACTTAACAAGCGTAAAAATTTTAAACACAAATACAATGAAGATCGAGAATATAGTGAATTCCGGTCGTTATGTCCCACGGAGACTCAATGGTGTGTTAAACAGCGATTCGAGACGATAGAATGATCACTAATGATAGAATCGAAAAGATTTGATTGAATATTACACTACTGAAAAAGTTTATAAATTAAAGCGACTTAAATGCAAATTAAGAAAATTAAAAAGATAAAAGATATTAAATAAACGCTATCACTATTTTTAAAGTGATGAACGTTTAAAACCTAAAACGTACGTTTAAATACAAATAACGTAAACGTACAAAATAAAAAGTGAAACTTACACAATATAAATCCTAAAAATATGAAAAATACATTTTTACAAACCTAATGATATGAGAAAATTTATAGAAAAAGAAAATTAATTTTACAACTATTTAATTAATTATTATTAATTAAAAACTATTTATCAAGTATTTAAAATGCACTAAAATAGAAGAAAATACAAAATTAACCTAGAAAAATGAAATTATAACTTGGAAAAATCTAAAATATGATAAAACTAATTTTAAAACTGAAAATATATTTTTTAGACTTTATATGTATTTATTATTAATTTAAAACTATTTAAAACTAATTAAAATTATTAAAAATACCAAATAAAAGGAGAAAAATAGGGAAAAATACTTTTTAGGCTTCTTATATTTATCTTAACTTAAGAAAAATGAAAAATTATTTTTTTGAACCTTTTCTTAATTTTTTGTATTAAACACTAATTAAAAATGCTTAAAAACTAGTTTAAAATAAGAAAAATAGCAAACAAGCTTAGAAAAATCTGAAAAATTCAGGAAAACTCTAAAATAATATATAGAAGCTATGAAAAATGGAAAAACATGGGGTTGTGTGGCAGAATCTGAAACTGATGAGTAAGTGCTTATTGAAATAAGCACTTACATAAGCAAATGGAGACCAAAGGGTACCAAACTGTTATGCAGACTACTATAAGCTAAAAGAACTCAAAAGCAACAAGATTCAACTGCTTATGACCTCTGGATTACAAAGTGCAATGACTTGATGATTTGAGATAATAAGCACAAAACAGTAAAAGGGGTGCTCACTTGCAACCACCAAATAAGCAACCAATTAAGCTAGAAAAAGGAAAACAGAACTTGGGACTTGAAAAGGACCTGGCTAAGTACCTGTAAACCAATTTATATACCTAGGGAAGCTATGATGGAACCTGCGAGGCTCTGCACTTCTGCATAACACACATGTAGATTAGCAGTGCCTCACAGTGGCACTTGGACTGCTTTGACAAGCTCCATTGAGCTTGTAGAAAAAATCACAAAAATCCTATAAAATACTCATAAGAAAATAGACCAAGAGGGCTCTCTAAAACTACAAGTTTCAAAGAAATTGGCCCAGAAATGAGCTCTAGAAAATTCTTCCTAGTTGAGCCAAAACTGAGCTTTCAAACTTTTGACTTTTTGAGTAATTAAGAAAAGTTGACTAAAATGAAGTTTGATCTAGATTTTAGAACTAAGAATGATGTTACTAGATTAAATGAAGCTATATCAAGCTTTGCTTATGAGTTTGGAACACAAAATAAGATTTTGATATTGCAAATTCTCTTCACATGTTTTTCTTAAAACAATGTGTTAGTTTCTTTTCGTAGCTCTTTTTGTTTCGACAAAAAGGGAGAAGAAAGTAAAACTCAATTCGAACTTTTACAATTTTAGTTTTTCCTTAAAATAATTTTATGTTTTGTCATCAACAAAAAGGGGGAGATTGTTAATACAAATAAGCCGTAAAAACGCTTATTTATATTTTACGATCTTCTAATGTTTTGTCGATAACAAACGTAAAATCATTTTAACGAAACAAATAAAATACGTAAATGTTTTGAGCCAATAAATTACTAACACACTTACGTT
This sequence comes from Chrysanthemum lavandulifolium, assembly GCA_022545495.1. Taxonomy (NCBI): domain Eukaryota; kingdom Viridiplantae; phylum Streptophyta; class Magnoliopsida; order Asterales; family Asteraceae; genus Chrysanthemum; species Chrysanthemum lavandulifolium. Next base: position 120,767,949 of record CM040241.1, on the reverse strand, counting down.
TTCACATAAAACACTAAAAAAAGTATAAGTGATTTTATGATACATATGTACAACAACTAGTGTTTACATATTTGGGTAAATATATACATAACTAGTATGTATTGTAATGGGTAATATAAATGGGTAGAAACATAAGTATTTGACCCATTGACCAAATACATTGAATGTAGTTGGGTACAACCCAAATTCCATGACCCATACCCATGGAGCATGACCCATAACCCATTGTATGACATCATGCTTAAGTCATATATGGATATTATCCATGACCCATGGTATTAACCCATGACCCATGGACTAGATGTATTGCATCTTGTAGATACATTGTATCTACTTGGATACCCATGATCCATAACCCATGACCCATGACCCAAAACCCATGGGCAAAAGGGAGCGTCCACGGATCCCAATTACTACATCGGACGGATCCCTCAGTGAGGATCCGTGGGATCCGTGGAGCGAGAGCTATTTTCCTCTATAAATAGTGAGCCATTTCTTCATTGTTTCTGATCCCTTCCTCATATATTTTCTCTTTGAGTTATAAACTCTCTAACCTCAGATCCAAGTGATCTATATATGTAGTTTTGTTTATGTGTGATTCTCTAGGTTCCTCTTAAAGGCGAGATCACCACCTTTTGAAGTCGAGCAAGCTCAAGTCCATGAGTTGCCATGCTTCGTTATCATTAAGACTACTGAGGTTCTCTTATTGATAAGTTCACCTCTTTCTCATAAGAAGTGTAGTGTTGAAGACATTAGTGAAAGATGTCTAAAGGTTCAAGACGAATACATTAGTGAAAGATGTCTAAAGGGTCAAGACGCAGGTATTAGTGAAAGGTGTCGAACATCCGTATTGAAAGCATTAGTGAAGGGTGCTTAGAAGTCAAGGCTAAAGGCATTAGTGAAGGGTGCCTAGAAGTCAAGGCTAAAGGCATTAGTGAAGGGTGCCTACAAGTCAAGTCACAAGGCATTAGTGAAGGGTGCCTTGAGATCGAGTCAAAGGCATTAGTGAAAGGTGTCTAAGGTGTACATTCGATATGGTGTGTTCGATGTACAAGATAGATTATTATTGGGTCAAAGGATATTGATATCCTTGTAGATGTTGTTATAAGGAGTGGATCTCCTTTGGGGTTAGTTATTGTTGTAGTGTTGGGTAGTAGTTCCTCCATTGTAATGGAACTCGGTATCTAGCCTAATACCGGATAAAGGGTAGGTGACGTCGTGATAGGTTTGGTTCTACCTCGTGGAAGAACTCGGTATCTAGCCTTGTACCGGATAAAGAGTAGACAACGTTGTGAAGGCTTCTCCGCCATAAGGAGTTGGTGTTGTGTAGTGTTTACAAACTCTCGAGTAGGTGACTCGGGAAGTGGAGTAGGGCAAGGAAGGTGTCCTTGTAGCCGAACCACTATAAATACTCGCGTTGTGGTTTTGTGCTTCTTACTCCTTATTCTTTCATTACATATTTATATATGATTGTCTATCAACATCCAACACACATGTTTAAATAGATTGACATAAGTCGATCTAAATAGTTTAAAACGAAGTTTTAATCGGTAAAACTATTCAACCCCCCCTTTTAGTTTTCCACAGATGTATCTAACAAAATTGGTGAGATTTCGTAAGTCATTGCTCGTTACTCATTTAGTTATGCATTTCTTTGTCTATTTAAATGTTTTCGCTTTTCATTATACTATGTAATACTTTGTTTGCAGTGTTTCTTATTGATTTTTGGAATTGTGGCGCAGCAAGGATGAAGGCTATCAACAGGGCCGGCAAATGAATTTGGGCCTCAGGCGAAAATTAAAAAAAACTCATTAAAACTAAAAAAACTTAAAGGTGTGCATAAAATATGTTCATTTATAACAATTTCTTATAGGGAATTGATACTCACACCATATTTTTTGATTCATGCACCATAATTTATGCATTACAGTTTGTACTGTACAATACTGTAATACACAAATTGTGGTGCATGCATCAAAAAATGTGGTGTGAGTGTCACCTCCCTTTCTTATAATGAGGCCTCTTAATGACGTTTTATTTATTATGCCAAGATGAGTTGTATTTAACTAATGAGATTTACAAAGAAGAGACAGTCGGATATATAACATAAGTACACAAAGTGAAGCCCTTAAATTGTGGGGCCTTGTCCCTGTGCGACCGCACCACTTGCACACCCTCTTCGCCGCCACTGGCTATCGGAACAACGTTCATTATAAACCTTTAGATCAACACCACTAGGTGCTTCTGTTAATGTATACTAATGCATCGACAACTTATGAATTTTTCACATATATTAGCTTAATATGTGTAACTTTAACGATAAGAATTGTTTTCGTTCTTCTGTTGGAAATGTATATATTTACAAACATGTGAATGTCCGGATTCGAACTCGTGACCACGGGATTGCACACATTAGCGAATGAGAATTAAAGTTAATAATTAATGTTTATGTTTACGATTAATTATTGCACATTAAGTCCGATTAACGACCGTTATGTATTTAACGGAAAAATGACTAACGTTAAAATGAAAAGAAGGACTAGTATTGGAAAAACTTGAAATGAAAAGTTTGGGTTTTCCTTGGGCTTGTCCTATGGCGGCCAAGGGTAATGGGTTTCAACCCAATCCCTAACTTGTTCCCAAAGTATTCAACTACTATATAAAGAGGTTAGGTTCTAGGGTTTCATACACTTGTGCATTGAATTAACCCTAGATCTCTCTCTCTCTCTCTTGTCCCATTTTGGCCGAACACCCCATTTGTAAGGGATTTTGGTTTCGTTTTTCTTAAGCGAGGACTTGTGTTAGATCTAGCAATCGCTTGATTCGTTGGTTAATTCGTGTGTACAAGAGCGTGGTTGTAAGACACTATTCTTACACCATTTGGTTTGAGTTGTAGAGCGGTGAGGACAACTCATTAAACCACTTCTTTGGTTTGCTCTAGAGATCGACATTCGCAAGAGGTACGTTACGCATACTTTCAGTTAATTAATTTATTTGTTATGATCTTTAAGTCTTCCGCTGTGTACTCTTTATGTCTTTATGTTTTATTGTATTTTATATATCATAAACTTAACAGTGGCATCACGAGCCTTGTATAACAAGTAATTAATTACTGAAACACATAAATAAAATAAACATGTTGTCTTATTTTTTGTATGCATAGATCTAGGGTTTGCTAAACCTAAACCCTAATTTTTTTAAGGGGGCGTTTATTTTGGTACCCTTATTAGGGTTTTGTACACTAAAGTTTTAATTGGATTAGAAACCCTAAGATGCATGCAACTTTATGTGTATATGTGTAACTCTGTTTTAATTGCATTAATTGTTAAGTGTAATTTTATGTCCATGATAATTATCTGCATGTTTTATCATGGATCTGCTTTTATTGTATGTCTTTCTTGTTTAAGTGATATATAATAAATTATGATAGATCTATAATTGGGGAAGACCTCAATCATTATTAATTTAATAGGATTTATCAAAAACGTTTGCATGTGGCTATTTGATATGCATGACTTTTTATTTGTTATGCATTCATTGTTTATTTGTTTATTTTTACAAATACTTGCTTGTTTGTTATGTGTAACAAGGGTATTTTTACAAGAAAAATAAACTGACCTAAACAATGGTGAAACATGTATTTTTAAGAATAGTAATCATAATCGTTTAATTGATTGATGACTTTGGTACAAATGATGAACAGCTCACCCATGAGAATGAACTAATAAAAGGGGTTTAAAGAAGTGCATGCACAATCGAAAGGATGTCTAAGGTTGTGCTTTAGCGCGCACAGTCCTCTCGCCCTCTGTAAGTTCGAATGGAGCTACTTAGTAAGCCATTAAATGTGCAAGCTCATCTTAAGGGCGAATTAGTGTTAATTCCATGCGCCACTTCGGTGGTAATTATCCGAAACACTAAGTGTTTACACTTATGCAAAAGTACGGTATAATGGATGATAATTAACACTAAATTCCTTGATTGGTGAATCCAATACCTCAATTAAAGTTTGATGATGAAAAGCTTATACATTAAAACAAGATATAAATGTTTTAATAAAAACTATGCTACAAAGATGAATGCATGACATCTTTGTACATATTTGATTTTACATCAAAACTATTACCCTTTAATTTAAGTTATATGCCATCCAACGAAACGGAAACACCTAAGATTATTTTCTATTTGCGTGAGAACGTGACTTAGATCTTAATCAAAGGGTAAAATGTCCACGTGTCGTGAGAACGGGCATGGACGATTTTGCGTTTCTTAAGTTGGAAAACTTAATTGAGTTAGGCGGTGGCGAAAACTCGAGGCATAAGATGGGATAAAACATGTTTACATGGCGATTGATATTGGCTATATGTAAATCCCATAAATCTAGGAATTGCAATTGAAATTGGCAATTGAGCAAAAGCTCTACCATTACGTATAAGGTTCATCACTAACGAGATCAAGCGATGTGATGAGATTATGACAATTTGGATCCTAGTTTTCAATAATAATTAATTGGTTATATGAATATGAACCTTGGGTATTTAATTGTTTATTGGAAAGGAAAATTATCAAAATACTAATTATGGTTTTTGAACTTTTTACGTAGATGGCTCATCAACACGAAAACACTATGAGCTTAATGAGTGCCGCTTTCAAAGATATGATTGGAAGGGACAAGTGACCGCCCTAATTTCAATGATTGGCATCGTTCACTTAGGATCATCCTTCGTGTTGCCAAAAAGGTTGAAATTTTGACTACACCTCTGCCAGATGCTCCTCCCAACACGGCAACTGCTCTTGAACAAGAGGCATATCGTGTTGAATATGAGAAGCACAATGATGTGGCGTGTCTTATGCTTTCGGGGATGTCTGCTCAATTGCAAAAACAATTTGAGCACTATCCGCCTATGAGCATGCTAGATGAACTCAAACGTATGTTTGAGAAGCCACCAACAGCTGAACTGTATGAACTAATTGAAAAGGTTCACAGCTGCAAGCAGGAAGTTGGCAAATTTGTCTCCGACCACGTCCTCGAGATGAAATATCACTTGGACCAATTGGAGAAGCTCGGCTGTGGTTACTCGAATGATGTATGTGTCGGCCTCATCAATCATTCCCTTAATCAGGAACGATTTGGTGATTTTGTCCGCAATTTTAACATGCATTGCACGGGGAAGACAGTGAATGAGTTACATGCAATGCTTGTAGACTACGAGAAGAGATTGCCAAAGAAGGCTCCTACACCTGCTGTACTCGCAATACAGGGTGGTAGGGTGAATAAGCCTAAAGCCGCAAGGAGATAAGAAAGGGAAAGGAAAAGGAAAGGGAAACAAGTTGTCATCCCACGACTCCTAAGAAGAACCACGGAAAGAAAAGGAGAATCCTAAGAAGGATTTATCTTGCCACCATCTGCAACTCACCGGTCTTTGGAAGCGGGCCCATCCGGTTTATCTCGAATGAGTGCCTTGAATAAAAATAAGATGATGCCTAGCTCATCGGTATTTTATGTTTGAATTATTTTGTTTTCCTCATAAGCAAAATTCTAGATATATGATACGGGATGTGGTACTCACATCCGTAATACATCGCAGGGACTTAGAGGCGAAGAAGTCGACTGTGGAGAGAGATACTTGTACGTTGGAAATGGAAAGCGTGCATTTGTCGAAGCCATAGGGACTTTTGATTTAGTGTTGCCTTGGGCTTAATTTTGGAACTATATAATTGTCATTATGCACCCTCCATTGTTAGGGGTGTCATTTCGTTTCTTTGTTAAAAGATATTGGTTTTGTGCACACTTTTACCAGTTATGGAATTTGGTTTCTTTAAATAATGTTTTTACTTTAATGCAATTCCTATGCTTGGTGTGTTTGAAATTGATATGGATGGTTGTATATCCAATGAAAATAATTAGTTGTATAGCATTAGCAATAAGAAGAGCAAGTCGACCGTGACTCTTCTTATCTTTGGCATTGTCGCCTTGCCCATATTGGCAAGAAACGCATGGAAAAGCCGCAACACGATGGGCTTTTACAAACGGTCAATGATGAATCATTTGACAAATGCGAGTCTTGCATAGTTGGGAAGATGACAAGGAAACCTTTTCACCACAAGTGGAAAGGGCTTCGATCTACTTGGATTGATACACACCGATGTGTGTGGTCCACTTAGACATGTGTCAAAGCGTGGTCTTGTCTACTTTAACCTTTACGGATGATTTCGATCGTTATGGTTATGTTTATTTACTTAAACATAAACATGAAGTCTTTGAAACATTTAAGGTTTTCAAAAGTTAAGTAGAATTACAACTCGGTAAGAAGATTAAAACTCTTCGATCCGATAGAGGTGGTGAGTATATAAGTCAAGAGTTCAAAGATTACTTAATGAGTGTGGAATTATCCAAGAACTCACATCTCCTTATACTCCACAACAAAATGGTGTATCTCGAAAGGAGAAATCGTACCTTACTTGACATGGTACGATCAATGTTTGAACTTACGACTCTACCTTTACTTTTTGGGATTATGCCCTTGAAACTGCTATTCACATTTTGAATATGGTTCCAACAAAGAAGGTTGTTAAAACTCCATATGAAATATGGACGGAAAAACTCCTAACTTTTCTTACTTAAAGGTGCAGGGATGTGAGCGTTTGTTAAGCGTGACACACCGATAAGCTCAAGCGGATCATTAAGTGTATCTTTGTAGGATACCCTAAGGAAACTATGGGTTACTACTTTTACTACCGGTGAGAACAAAGTCTTCGTGGCTAGGTATGGAGATTTCCTTGAAAGGAATCTCATATCTCAAGAACTCGATGGGAGAGTATTTGATCCGGAATATGATCAAGAAGATACAACACCTTCGAAAATACTAGCCAACTTCAAGAAGAACACAAAGCTTAGGTGCTCCTCCTGAAGTTGTTCCCATTCGTAGGTCCGAAAGGACTATCGTGCACCGTTGTCTATGTCTTAACGTAGAGGTGGAGGAAAATATGGTTGGGGATCTTAATGAACCCGCCAACTATAAGGTGCCATGGTCGATCACGAGAAGGATAAATGGCGATTGCTATGAATGGGGAAATGCAATCCATGAAAGATAATGATGTGCGGATTGAAGTTGACCTTCCTCCCAAGGCTAAAGTCGTTGGGAGTAAGTGGATCTTCAAAATAAAACCGACATGGATGGCAATGTACACACCTACAAGGCTCGTCTAGTGGCTAAAGGTTTTACTCAAACCTATGGCATTGACTACGAGGAGACATTCTCTCCGTAGCGGACATAAGAGCTATTAGGATTCTCATAGCTATAGCTGCACACTATGACTATGAGATTTGGCAAATGGATGTCAAAACCGCTTTTCTGAATGGCCGTCTAGATGAAGACATCTATATGGCACAGTCGGAAGGGTTTGTGAATCCATTATTTCCTAACCGTGTATGCAAGCTTAAGAGGTCCATTTATGGACTGAAGCAAGCATCAAGGCAATGGAATAAAAGATTCGATGGAGAAATCAAAGGTTTTGGATTTACTCAGAATCTTGATGAGCCGTGTGTATATCACAAAGCTAGTGGGAGTCGTGTTACTTTCCTTGTTTTGTATGTCGATGACATATTAATCATAGGAAATCATATACCAAGTCTGAATGAGGTGAAAGCCTATCTTGGTAAATGTTTTTCGATGAAAGACTTAGGGGAAGCAACATATATACTCGGAATCAAGATCTACAGGGATAGATCAAGGCGGCTAATTGGTTTAAGCCAAAGTGCTTACATTGACAAAATATTGAAGAGATTCAATATGCAAAATTCAAGAAGGATTTTGCCAATGCAAGTAAATCATGGTTTGAGCGACCAAGGTTGTGCTTCAACACTGCAGAGGTGGCGCGTATGAAGAAAGTTCCTTATGCTTGGTTGTAGGATCTATCATGTACGCTGCACGATGCACAAGGCTGATGTGGCATTTGCTCAAAACTTGACCGGTCGGTATCAACGAGAATCCGGGTGAAATTCACGATCTGCTTTGTTAAGCATATTCTCAAGTACCTTAGGGCTACAAGAGATATGTTCATAGTGTATGGGGAAATCGAGCGAAGCTATGCTCATTACGAGTTCTTGCGATGCATCCTGGAAGTGTGACAAAGATGATACGAAGTCTCAAGCGGGTTACATTTTGTCATCAATGGAGTCTTGTGGATTGGAAGAGTAAGAAGCAGACAACACTTGCGATGTCGCTCTGAAAGTGAGTACATAGCGGCGCCCGAGGCGCCATGGAAGTTGTTTGGATAAGGAAAATTGTTTCGGGCTTGGTGTTATCGTCGATTGAAAATCCTATTAAAGTATATTGTGACAATTCAATTTGCAATTACTTTTGCCCATGAACACAGAGTCATGAAGGGCACGGACACTATCCTAGACAATATCACTATGTTCGAGAGCAAGTCGAGATAGGTGAAATTAAGTTGCTCAAAGTTCACACGAGATGATAACCTAGCGGATCCATTAACGAAGGCCTTACCTGGTGAAAAACTTAATCATTTGTCTGATAAGTTTGGACTTCGTTTAGCTAGTAGTTTCATGCCCATCTGTGACTAAGTATTTTAGATAAAAGGATATTGTAAACATTATTATTGAAATGAAATAAAGTATTTTTGTTATGTTTATTATTCATTTATTATGATGTTGTCCTATATTTGCATGTTTAAATCCTTGAATAACTTAAGTTATTCTAAATAGTCTATAGTCAATCAATAACATGTTTAAATCTGAGTATTAGTTAGAATATACTTGAAAGTATATTGATGCGTAGCATGACTAATTTCAGATGATATTCAATGAATTGAATATAGGACTTATCCCACCCGCATGATAATACTTTATGGATCTTTGTCATTAAGTATATCATGGATATTTATCCTCGACTTGAGATACAAGAGATATGTCATGGATGTAGTGCATTTTGTGAAGCAATCTAACGCTACACGAATCGGTAGTTATAAGGGTTGTTTTCGTAAGTGTTGCGAAATTTATGAATCGCTTGTAGTCAAATGGGATTTGTTTCATTCAAATTTATTTTGAAGTATAATACTATTGGGCCCTCGTAGGATTGTTAAGATGTTTGTATGGCCATACCCAAGGTCTTCATTCGTAAGAATTGGTAATCTTAATAAATCATATAAAGCGAGAATGTAATAGTTAATTAAGAAATGAGTTAGATCCATATTCTTATTAACATGGTATTAGAAGCAAAGGATGAATATGATGATGAATCATCAAACTTGGTTTTCTCGAGAAAACCATACACGAGTTGTACAGGGGCATTGGCGTGTTGCTAGACGCTAACCAATGTCATTTCAAGTTTTGTAAACATATCCAGTGGGAGTTGTTGGAAATGTATATATTTACAAACATGTGAATGTCCGGATTCGAACTCGTGACCACGGATTGCACACATTAGCGAATGAGAATTAAAGTTAATAATTATTGTTTATGTTTACGATTAATTATTGCACATTAAGTCCGGTTAACGACCGTTATGTATTTAACGGAAAAATGACTAACGCCCTTAAAATGAAAAGAGAATGACTAGTATTGGAAAACTTGAAATGAAAAGTTTGGGTTTTCCTTGGGCTTGTCCTATGGCGGCCAAGGGTAATGGGTTTCAACCCAATCCTAATTGTTCCCAAAGTATTCCAACTACTATATAAAGAGGTTAGGTTCTAGGGTTTCATACACGTGTGCATTGAATTAACCCTGATCTCTCTCTCTCTCTTTTGTCCCATTTTCGCCGAACACCCCATTTGTAAGGGAGTTTGGTTTCGTTTTCTTAAACGAGGACTTGTGTTAGATCTAGCAATCGCTTGATTCGTTGGTTAATTCATGTGTACAAGAGCGTGGTTGTAAGACACTATTCTTACACCATTTGGTTTGAGTTGTACAATGGTGAGGACAACTCATTAAACCACTTCTTTGGTTTGCTCTAGAGATCGACATTCGCAAGATGACGTTACGCATACTTTCGTTAATTAATTTATTTGTTATAATCTTTAAGTCTTCCGCTGTGTACTCTTGATGTCTTTATGTTTTATTGTATTTTATATATCATAAACTTAACATCTTCTACACAGATTTGCGCTTCGAAGATATTGAGACCTTCATCATAACGGATGAAGTTGTAGTTATATAGTAGTTATAGGAACATCGTGTATTGCCGTGTATTACATTCATTTAGCTCGTGTGCTATTATATTAAATTTATATGTACTGGAAAGCGTCGTTGATTAATTATAATTGCATTTCAATGTACATCTCTAAGTTATTTGTTTCAAGTGTTATGGTTGAATGAAATTTTGTTTTTGATCATGTCTTTAAAAATATAAAAATATGTTACAGTAACAATATGAAATGGATAACAAGACATGTTTTAGCAGCAAGCAATATATGTCATTAAAACCATTTGAATATTTCAATATAACACTTTTCTAATGGCACAAAGTATGTGCCACAAAATGGGAATTAGTTTATTGTGTCAGATATTAAGTGCCACTATATGTTTAAAGTCTACAGCAACATAACAAAAAAGTCCCATTAATACCCTTTAGTGGCAGCATCGTTACTGACACTTTTTTTCTGCCACCAATGTCAAGAAGGCCTACAGTGACACTTATTTAGCCTTTTTGTGGCACTTTTTGTGTGTCACTAAATGGCCTTTTTTTTTGTAGTGAATGTGACTTTTGTAGCCTGACGATGTTTTGTTTGTAAAAGTTTTTTTTTGGAACGAACTTTTCCGGTTTTAAAATTTGAATCGTTCGAAAACTATTGATTATTGTTTGGTAGATACCTCCGATAAGATACGGTCGTTGGGACGGTCTTTCATTCTTGCAGGTCGGGTCCGAGGGAGGTCCGGTTGGTATCCTTAGGATGCATGGGACTAGGGTGATCCCACCGATCTTCACCTTTGGAGATTGTTTGGTAGATAAATTGTGAGATCAAATTTTCGTGTTCATGATCAATTTGATTAATTTTTGTGTTTATACATTCTGTTAACATGATAATTTTAACTCTTTCTATTTATGAAAAGAGTCAATTTAGTTTTGGTGTTATCTTTTATTTATAGGGGCAATTGCATATATACCCACTAAAACTTGCATATTTGCATATATACCCAAAACATGCTTAAAATGTATTGTACATCATGCAATAAAAACTTGTATTATGGGGAAATATGCAAGTTTTGAAGTTTTAGTGGGTATATATGCAATTCTCCCTTATTTATATAATAAAAAAATTACATCATTTCAGAGTGTTTTTGTAAAACTCTTCTCATTAAAAAAATAATTGGGCCAATAGGAGAGCTCGATTTCGCCACGTAAGCAAAATCGTGTGATTTTATTGGTTAATAAAAGTCAAAATTAAATTGATTTTGGTTAAACTTTAATAAATTTGGTTGATAAAAAAACACATAAAAATATGATGTCAAATTTGTGAAAATAAAAACTTAAAAAAAAGAGGAAGTAAGTAAAACTTTAGTGGTTGAATTTTTAAAAATTATATAGAGTTAAATGTAATAATATAAACCTTCATGTTTTTTAATAACATTGAATTATAAACAAATACCCCCTTATACTTTATACTTTTTATACTTTATATCTTAAAAAAGTACAATGTATATGTTGTTTTAAAATAATAACATATATATTTGCATAAGATTATAAGTATCAAGTTTTTTTACTATATACGTTCAATAAAGAATCATTTATTTCATTTTTAAAAGTTTAACTTGTGTAGACACGAGTTTACATTTTAAATATGGCTAAATTAATGAAAACGGGAATATAATTATCAAATTGTAAGCACGGGTTAATTTAATATAAAAATAAATCGCGATTGTACTTATAATAATGACTCATGTAATTCTTATTTATTTATATAAGGATATCTATAAAAACATTTTTTAAAAAACTTTAAGAAGTATACTTTAACTTTATCAATGTTCATTATGTGCTATTAAACTTGCATCATGTGTACAACATAATATCAGTAGTGAAATTTAAATAACAACATCAACATCTTTGTCAGCTAAATAAAATTAAATTTTGAATTACCTAAAAGAATTTTTTACAAATATTTTATCAAATTCGAATGGATATTAATGCATAATGAAAAACTCATGCACAAGTATTGGTTGTACTTATATCAAAATTTTCATGGGCAAATTTTTATATGTGTATATACTGAACTAAAATGTTAAAATAAATTTGATTTATGTGTAAATTTCGTTCGTGCACGAAACTTATAACTATATAATTATATGCAATTACCTTTAAAGACACAATATTCAGTATTAATACAGAATAAATTTTTTTTGTCAAAACCCCGTGCGTGCACGGGTATTATAACTAGTTAATAAAGACATAAACATACGAAATCAAACACAAAAATTCAATTAAATATTTGACACTCTCATGCAATGTTATGAAAATCGGGTTTGTGAGCGACCCGGTCGAGTCACCGGGGCAACCGGTTTGAGCGCCGGATCAACCCGGTTTTGCGCACATGTCCAAACATTCATTATCTGTTGTCCAAACACTACTTTGCTGTGAAAAAAAAGCAAAGAACCATTTTTTTCTTTATTGTAAACAACAAATGAAAGGTGGACAACAGGATATAAACCTGTATAATTTATAAACCTGTATAATTTTCTAAACAACCATAATTTTCTAAACAGCCACAATGTTATGGACTTTCATCCAAGATAATTTATAGTTTTTTTTTTGCTTTGTCCAGCCATAATTTTCTAAACAGCATAAAAAGTGAAAAAGTGAAACTAAATACTCATAGAGTCACAATTTATTTTTTTAGGTTTTCTATTAAAAAAATGAGAAAAACCAAACCCTGCCGTGTTTCGAGAACCGGATTAACTCGGGTCACTTAAAACCCGGCGGGCCTAAGTGGTTGACCCGTTTTTAAAAACTCGAGTTTCTTTTACTTTTTTTTGGGCTGAAACCGGTTCAACCAGTTAACCAGGCCGGGTCGACCCGGGTTCTAAAACATTGCTCTATGAAAAAAAAGGTTGCTTTATACATAGCAACTTTAGCAACAATTGAGCAACTATATAAAGGTATTAAACAAATAGGTCAAATCGTTCCTATCAGTTTAATCCTAGTCAAGTCACATGTTAGGGGTTTATAAGTGGGGCTGAAATAAAATTTAGATTTGGTTTAGGATGTAGATTTGATATTGATTTAAGAGAAAGTAAATATATTTGATTGTTTGAAAATATATTAATTAATAATAATGTTTGAGAATAAAAATTTAATTAATTATATTTGTAATGCACTGTGTTCTCGAGTTAAAGTTAAAGAAGAAAATGAAAGAAAATGAAAAGAAATATAAGAAGTTGTGTTCTCGAGTAGAACTTAAGGAGTAAAAGAAAAGAAAATGAAATGAGAATTAGTGTGATTTTGTTGATTATTAAAATAAGGTGTTTCTTCTCAATTTTTGAAAGAAAATGTTTACTTTATATTTCTTTACTTTTATTTAATAACAAAATCAAGAAAATAGAGAAGAGATATATAGACTCAAAACCTACCCACTCATCCTGAATTTGTGAAAAAAAATATATTTGACTTTGATAGTTAAATATCCTCATTTGAATTTTAACAAAACATATATTTTTTCCTTTGACTCCAAAATGCAAATCCAATCCCTCCAAACAAACATACCCTTAGTTGTTGTACAATAACTTTCACTAGAAAGTTATTTCCCTATTCCAGATATTTGCACCAATTGATTAAAGATAAAATTCTTAAAATGGACTAAAACAAAAAAGGTAGTGCAAAATATAGACAAAAAATAATCAAATTCTCAAAATAGGTCATTGTATTTTTGTGCGACCCACCTTATACTTTTATGCGGTCCAATTTTTTTTTTTCAATAAATAAAAAATAATAATTTAGAAAATAGGATTTCTGTTTTGGGAGAATTACATATATCCCCATTAAAACATCATAAATTACATATATACCCAACCAAAATTTTAAATAATAAATATACCCATCTTTATTTACTTACTTCTTTTAGACAGTTATACTACCTTCCCTTTTTGTTAAATTAGGACCCAATACACTCTTTTCTTTAAGGACTCATCCTTCTTCTTAATCAACCACCGTTCATCCTTATGATCAAAGATTATTGATATAAAAATAATTGTACCAGTGAATGCTTTTTACCGTTTTTTTTTTAATAATTTTGGAATTGCTCCAGTTTTATTGATAAACTAATGCTTTAAGTCTTTTTCTCTTATTCATATTTATTACTATCACGTGCTTGAAATTCAATAAACGAACGACGCAATGGTTGTAAAAGGGAGATAGACGCCGACTGATAATAGACATGGCACAATACTCATTAACAAACATGAGGTATTTTTCTAATATTAAGGAAATGAACGACGCAATGCACTCTATGAAAATAATACTGCGTAATATATTTTGTGAGGTTTACTTTCTAGGCTTCTACGCTAGATTATGAATTCTTGAATTAAGATCAAGATTATATAAAAAAGAATATGTTTGTACAGCTTTTTTTCAACTATTTGTAAAAAATGGGTAAATTTGTTATCTAGAAGAAAAAGGATAAAATGGACATATTTAAATTGTTTATACTGAAAAAAGACAAGAATGGGTAAATTTGTGAGTTTCATGGATTGAACCGGATATATTTGTTATTTTAAAAATTGGTTGGGGATATATGCAATTAATGAAGTTTTAGTAGGGATATATGCAATTGACTCTTCTGTTTTTCTTGAAAAAAGACAAAATTAGCCGTCAATCACACAAAAATATCTCACCACCCAATAGTACTTTTAACAGCCTTTTAATCTGACTTATTCAAACGCAATCAGATGTTTAGTTCAAAGACAGTGTTTGTTTTTACATGTTGTTAAGAAGTCGTAAAAGCCAATTAGTGTTAAAAGCGTTTGTTTTCTCTTGATCATTAAGAGGAAGTAAGATACATAAACTTCTTCTTAAACTAGATGAAGATAGGGTGTCTTAACATCTGTTAATGTCTTTTAATTATTTATTTTTTCCTTTTTGCTTACTTTTTTTTTTGTTATTATTTATTTTATTTTGTTATGATTTTTTATTAAAGTGTTTTTGTTTGTTGGTTTGTTTTGTTTTTTGTTTTGTCTTGTTTAACTTTTGTCGTTCGTATTAAAAGTATTAAATTGAATCATTCCATATGTTTTTTTAGATAAAGAATGTATACGATGATATGAGATTATTTTTATTTTGTTCAAATTGAAGATTTGGTTTAGCGGACTTATATATCTCAACTCTAATGGTACCCATTTAGTTTATCATTTGGAAAAGTTCAATTTAATCCGACACATTTTATTTTTGTCAAATAGACATGAGATTGTGTGTTTTGTTTAAAATACTTTAACTTTTAATTAACTATATTATATTTTTTTATTTTTATATTTAATAAATTTTATTTTTCATGTGAATGCAATTGTTTTATGTTTAGTTGTTTACATTGTAAAAACCGATTGTTTAGCACATTCAGACAATTTTACAAAAAACAAACAATTTTATTTAAGTCAGATTCAGATTTCTCAACTACTTATTCAGATTAAGATGAAATCAAATTCAAACATTTTAACCACATATTGAAATTCAGACATACAAATTAAATTCAGACTCATATACTCTTATTAAACTAGATCAAATATGATTAATTCACAATGTATGTAAAAGTGTCACATATGACATATGTACGTTAGCACGGATACAATTTTTTTTAAAGACATGTAACACAACAAAATATATGTTAAAACACAATAACTATTCACAGGCGGGAGCAAAAAAAAAAAAAAAAAAAAAAAAGCCATAAAAAAAAGACTTAAAGATTTGCATAAAAGGTGTTCAATTATAACAATTGTTTATAATGAGACCCTTTAATGACATTTTTTTTTATTGTGAAGTGTTCATTTATAACAATTTTTTATAATGAGGCCCCTTAACGACGTTTTATTAATTGTGACAAAATAAGTTATATTTAACTAATGAGATTTACAAAGAAGATACAGTTAGATATATACATAAGTACACAAAGTGAGGCCCCTTAGATTATGGGGTTCTGTGCGACCGCACCACTTGCACACCCTCTTTGCCGCCATTGACTATTCATCGGTCACATGGATATTTAGACTAGGCCTAGTACTTCTGAACTTAAAACTCGTCACATGCTCTTAATTTTAGTGTTATAAACTATGTTTGGTCATTAGGTTTTTCTTGAGATAAATGACCTCATATAAGTTTAGCTCAAAACGAGTTATAAGATGCGGAATACTCTTAAACATCCTTCTAAAACACACATGACTTATACCGCTTTACGTCTTTTAGCTAAACTCATACATATGGACCAATCCTGTTAAACATCCTTCTAAAACACACATAAACAATTCATGCAAATATGCAATGAATCATGTTGTACACTTTTTTTTAATCAAACACTTGAAAATATGTGGTTTAATTAGGATATAACAACTTAAAAGTGTTAAATGTGCATATACTATCCACATATTTAATCTTAAGAAACCTAACACATCTTCTTTATATAATAAAAGAATTACATCATTTCGGAGTAATTTGTCAATTTATTCTTATTGAAAAAATAATTGAGCCAATAGGATAGCTCAATTTCGCCACGTAAGCAAAATCGTGTGATGTGATTGATTAATAAAAGTCAAAATTAAATTGATTTTGATCAAACTTTAATAAATTTGATGAAAAATTTTGGTTGATAAAAAAATACATAAAAATATAGGTGTCAAATTTGTGAAAACAAAAACTTAAAGAAAGAGGAGGTAATTAATAAAACTTTAGTGGTTGAATTTTAAAAAAAGTGTGATATTATAAGTGTCCATGTTTTTTAATAACTTTGAATTATAAACAAATAACCTCTTATACTTTATATCTTAAAAAATACACTGTATATGTTGTTTTAAAATAACAACATATAAATTTGCATAAGATTATAAGTATCAATTTTTTTACTATATACGTTCAATAAGGACACGCGTTTACATATTAAATAATTTAAATTCATCGAAAACGGAATATAATTATTAAATTGAAAACACGGGTTACTTATAATTCAAGAATCTCCTTGATGGGGTTTCGCAATGTTTCTAGTCGTTCTCAAACCGAACGTCTCAAAGAAGACAACACGGAGTGAGTGAACCAAATGAATTGAGATTCACCGATTGATGAAAAATTGATTTGAAAAACAATCGCGTATTGCTTGAAGAAAGAGTTTTGCAATACGACGAAGGTTTTATGAGAAAGATCATGAAAATAAATATACGCGATTGTACTTATAATAATGGCTCGTGTATTTCTTATTTATTTATATAAGGATATCTAGAAAAACATTTTTAAAATTTTTAAGGAGTATACTTTAACTTTATCAAAACTCATTATGTGCTATTAAACTCATAAAGATGTGTACAACATAATATCGATGAGTGAAGTTTAAATAACAACATCAACATCTTTGTCACTAAATAAAATTAAATCTTGAGTTACCTAATGTAAATTTTACAAATATTTTACCAAATTTAATGGATATTAATGCGTAATGAAAAACTAGATGCGTAAGTATTAGTTGTACGTACTTATATCACAATTTTCATGGACAAATTCTTATATGTGTATATACTTAACTAAAATGTTAAAATAAATTTGATTATGTGTAAACTTCGTGCGTGCACGAAACTTATAACTATATAATTATATGCAATTACCTTTAAAAACACAATATTTGATATTAATATAGAATACATTTTTTTTTTGTCAAAATCCCGTATATACACGAGTATTATAACTAGCACATAAAAAGACGTTTAATTCACACATAATGTGTGCTTTTAGTTCCTTTATCATCTTACACATCAAGGTGATAAATTTTGGAAATTTTAAGTAGTATAGTTACTGACATATTATATATGTGCTTTATTCTTGTTTTACTTTATGATTTAGGTTATACAACAGCCACATGTTTGTCTTCAGATTCTATTATTATTCTCGTTTCAATATTTTCTACAAACTTTTGAATGTATCGATACCATTGATTGTCTATATCGCGAGTACGTATAAAAGTGTGCAACACATGTTGAATGGAGAAAGGATAATATTTGAAAGCTCAGGCGTATATATTGTAATGGCCATCTGATTATCACCTTCAACTCGGCGCCATATTAGTCTTTCAATACATTATTTTACTACCATTTTTAAAGACGTAATAATCATCACCTAACCAGCACATAAAAATTCTCATTTTACATAAACATATCCTACAACACACATGAACAAAAATGTTTAGTTAGATGGTTTGCAACACCCAACCAACACAAAAAAAAACCATCTTGGCACGTTGTGTTGTTCAGCCGTTATGTGTTTGGCGTGCGATGAAGGTCGTTAGGTGGTCTGTACCATCCACCATTTCACCTGGTCTTATATAGATATATAAGTGGAATGGAAAATTAATATATATGATTATATAATTATGACAATATAATCGAAAAAAATAAATGTTTGATCTAAATTAAAGTAACCGAAAAACATATAATCTAAGGGTATAAGATAAGTTTAGACTCAAATTGATTATGCGTTCATCTTTCAAATGAAACATTTTTGTGATATATCTATAATCGACGACGCAGGCGAAATAACCGATTTCTCTTAAATAAAAGTTTGACCTAATGGTGAAGGCTTTGTGATTTTTTAACGAAGTTTCAAGTAAACGCATTAACTTTGAGACCAAGCCTTAGACACATAGCTGAGTAGACCAAAATAGATATTTTTTTGAGAGAGAACATATAGTGATAAATAAATTAAAATAAAAAGTGGTGAGAAGCGACCAAAATTACACATTTAAGATGCAACGACTTGCATTAGATACATTTCTATTCATATAAATGCAACATCTTGAGTTTTGAAAGTTAATTTGATGTATAGATGGTGTAAATTGATTTTCATGATTTCGACACGTGTAGAGAAACAAAAAACAAGAGAAATCATGAAATGCATCTAATATACATATATGCATCTGATTAAAAGCTAGAAAACACACTATGGTGCGTTATAATGCATCTAAGATTATAGGGATGCATCTAATTTAAGTCGGGTGCATCTCGAATTTGTGGTTATAGTTCTTCTTATTCCTTCTTATTTTAAGTAATCTTCTTATTTGATCACAACTCTTTGTTTAGGTAGTTATTTGTAAGGGTGTGTTGTTTTATTTTTAGGATACAAACAATTATTGTATACCCTGATATCTTAACCAAAGTTTTTGAGATCGGGATCTTACCTAGGGTTGTTTTTGTCTTTGTAAGATCTTGATCGTAAGATCGGATCAGGATCCTAAGATCCTACTATAATGTCATTCTCTAATAATATTTGTAATATTATTCATATATATAAATTATTATATATCATAAACGTAAAATTATATGAATGCTTAATAGGGGTAGGGTTAAAATGAAAAGTTTCTTATAATGAAAAGAATGAGAAGGCATGTGGAGGTGACATGTGTCACCTTTGCCACATCACCATGCCATGTGTCACCCCACCCTACCCCACCCACCACCCCCGCAAGAAAAAAATTTTTTCCCCAAAAAAAATTTTTGGGCAAAAAATTTTTTTTTCCGCCAAAAAATTCATAAAATTTATTATCGCATCACGTTATAAAATCTCGCATCACAATCATAATTGTGATGCAGAATTTATAACCTTAATGCACTAAAATCATAATTATGATGCGATAGAATTTATAACGTGATGCAATAACTTATAACCTTAATGCACTAATAAGTTTTGGTGCATCTTTATTATAAGTTCTGCATCATTCCATAAAAGGTGTAGATTGGCGGGAACACTCGACCCCGGTGCCTTTTGGCACCGACCATTGTCCACCCACAAGGAATAGCTCAAGCAACTCTCCGCCTAGTGGGCACCAACTGAGTGAGCACGAGCCAAGACTCGGACCCCAAGCTCTTATTCCACAAAGTCTCCGGTGTGTCCACGGGTTTTGCGGAGGTGAGTACTATATGAAACAAATGCCAAGGATGGGACTTGATCTTGGGTCAATTGACTCAAGCACAAGTGCTCCAACCATTGGACTAATGCTCCATTGGTAAGTTCTTGCATCATAGTTAATAGTTCAAGGCATCAACTATGATGCACTAAAATCAAGGTTATAACCTTAAATGCACTAAAATCATGATTGTGATGCAAGAACTTTATAATTGTAATGCATGAGTTATAACCTTAATGCACTAAAATCATAATTGTGATGCATAACTTATAACCTTAATGCACTAATAAGTCTTGGTGCATCTTTATTATAAGTTCTTGCATCATAGTTAATAGTTAAGTGCATCAACTATGATGCACTAAAATCAATGTTATAACATTAATGCACTAAAATCATGATTGTGATGCGGTAACTTTATAAGCGTGATGCGATAACTTTATAAGCGTGATGCGATAATTTATAACCTTAATGCACTAAAATTATGATTTGTGATGCAAGAACTTTATAAGCGTGATGCGGTAAAAATTTTAGCGGAAATTTTTGGCGGAAAAAAAATTTTTGCCCAAAAAAAAAATTTTTAGCGGAAAAAAATTTTTTAGGCGGGGGGGGGGGTGGGTGGGGGTGGGGTATGGTGATGTGGCATGATGATGTGGCAAAGGTGACACATGTCACCTCACATGCCTTCTCATTTTTTTCATTCTAAGAAACTTTTCATAATAACCCAAACCTGCTTAATAGAAATGTTGTCTTAAATTATGAATATGAAATGTTTAAGAAGAATCACATGTTATTTTTCAAATTATATAAAGACATAATACATAACTTTGTAGTTTATTAGTATGCAATTCGAAAAAAGTATGATCGAAACATATTAGATCTTAAGATCCTATGAGCAAGATCGAGATCATATAAAATCTTAAGCATGTTAAGATCCTACGCAGGATCCGTATCATTTTTGCTTTATAAAATCGTAAAATCGTAAGATCCTAAGATAAGAATCGAGATTTTAACAACTACAATCTTAACCGTAACTTTGAAAGCTACCAATAAGAAATTCCAAAACTAGCATGGTGATGAATCAATCTAACATTCACCGTTGAATCAATAATATAACATCCACCCAACACATTATTTTTTTTATGAACTAGTTAGCATTGCTCATCATCCACGTTGTATAAACTTTTTTCCCTATTAAGCACTTTTTTACTTTATTCAATTCATGACGACGTATATGGTTCATCGGTTCAATAGTCGAAGTACTCAATGCTCTACTGAATGGCGTGCCGACAGGTCACTATCCGAAGGGTTCGTTGACCTGA
Source organism: Chrysanthemum lavandulifolium (assembly GCA_022545495.1). Classification (NCBI taxonomy): domain Eukaryota; kingdom Viridiplantae; phylum Streptophyta; class Magnoliopsida; order Asterales; family Asteraceae; genus Chrysanthemum; species Chrysanthemum lavandulifolium. Next base: position 120,746,539 of record CM040241.1, on the reverse strand, counting down.
CAGTACCTTTGGCATTTAGCCTGAATACAATTTGTCTCATTCTCCTGGGTGTCAGAGATGAAGCCAGAGACAGTGTCAGGGACAACGTCAATCCTGACAGCACCAACGGGCCCATAGAATGCGACAGGCCCAGGGACCAGATAGTGACATCAAGGAGTATAAATACACATACAGTAATTGGTAAAAAGGTATCATTTTCTACACACACACATTTACACAATACCTTTCGGCTTAACCCCTACTTACTCTCACGCCGGAGTCTGGTCCTGGGATAACACCCGGGGCGAGACTAACGCGTTGCTCATCTTAGCAGGTATCGAGAAGACTTATTTCACAAGGCGGAAGGATATCTGAAAAACCTTACAAAAAAATACTTCGACATTGGCGCCATCCATGGGACCCGCATTCAATCTACTAGAGTTATAGGATGACGGGTTCGACACCTCCGGTAACTTCTGGAGGGGGGGAGGGGAGCTCTCCCCCAATGATAAGAGAACAGTTGGAAGGGTACGTAACTGCACTCAAGTCCATGGTAAAAGAACATAATAGCCGAAGGGATACCATTGAGCCAATACGGTTGGATTTTGAGGACGAAGCAACTCCTGACAAGGGTGAGACGGTAGGCAAGAAGAAGGAGATAGTAACTGGGAATAAAATAAAGGACAACGACCTCGGGAAACCCTTCAAGGAAGTCTCAAGATCCCCCTTCACCAGACAAATCATCGAATTCTCCGCACCTGAGCACAAGATGCCCACTCACATCAAGCTGTACGACGGGTCGACGGACCCTCAAGATCATCTCAATAGGTTCACAGGAGCCACGGGACACGGAGAATGGCCAATGCCGGTATGGTGCCGCATGTTCCAACAAAATCTGGATGGAAAGGCCAGGGGATGGTTTGACGGGCTTCCTCCGGGGAGCATAGATGAATGGGCGATTTCAAGGAGCAGTTCGAAGCTCGTTTCTCTCTACAGAAGGCTTGCCTCAAGGACCCAACGGAAATAGCCAAGATAGTAAGAAAGGCTAATGAAACGGTACCTGAGTACAAAGAAAGATGGACCGTCGAGACCGGATTCATACAAGGTGTGCCGGAGATCATGAGGATCTCCTCATTCATGAATGGGTGTAAATGTCCTGAGTTGGCCAAACGGTTTGCCGATAAGGTCCCAAAGACCGTGGAGGAGATGATGGTTCGGGTGGATGACTTTGTAAGATCGGAAGAGGCTTTTGCCAGCACCGAGTTACCCCAAGGAGAGCACTATGACACAACTAGGAGAGCCTCGAATGGACCCTTCCGAAAGGATGAAAGGGTCATCAGGGGACATTACGGAGGAGATAAGATGAGCGATGGGCGGTATGGATACTCGGGTAAGGATCGCGGAAGTTCTCACCATCACGGGGACAGGTCGGCACCTTACTTGCCTTCTCGTGGTGACCACCTGAGTCGGAGCAACCCCCGTCTGACGCTGGAATCACTCATCAAGCCTCCGAAGGAAATCTTGGCCACAGAGCATCAGCTGCGCCTGCCTCCTCCAAAGCCCATGCGTGACCCGCCCAGGAAGGAAAACCAGGAAAAATATTGCGATTACCACGGAGAAAAGGAACACTACACAAATGACTGCTATCAGCTCAAAAAACTATTAGAATTAGCCTTGGAGTCAGGGAAGTTGAATCACTTGATCATGGACCTCAGACAGAAGGGGAGGCGGGATCCTCCCAAGAGGGAAACGGGAACCAAGGATAAAGTCATTAACATGATCCGGACTTGGCCCGAAAGAAAGAAGAGGAAGTCGTTGGAGCAGGAAGAAGGGTGGATGCGTGTGCCCATAACGTTTCCTCCTCTTCCCGACGGGGATGTATCAGACGATCCCCTCATAATCGAAGCAAGCATGGAAGGGTACCTTGTGAGAAGGGTATTCGTGGATGAAGGAGCCTCGGTGGAGGTGATGTTCGAACACTGCTTCAACAACCTGAGCCCAGAGATAAAGTCTCGACTGAAACAAACACAGACGGATTTACTTGGATTTGCTGGACAAGTGACCAGACCGTTGGGGAAGATCGAGCTGGATGTCTCGTTTGGAGACGAAGGGTTATATTGGAAGGTTAGGTTGAAGTTCACTGTCATCCGGGCCCCATCACCCTACAACGTGATCTTGGGGAGGACATGATTGAAGATATTACGAGCCATACCCTCCACAGTACATTCCATGATGAAGTTCCCTACTCCTCGAGGGATTGCTACCCTCGTTACTCGTTCCGTCATCATCTCAGAATGCAGACGGTTGGAAAGAATGCATACCAGTCCTCCGGAACATGATACTCCAGAGCAAGTGAAGGACGGTGAGATAGGCTTAACGGAAGAAGTGATGATTAATCCGGCTTTTCCAGAACATGCAGTGACAATAGGAGGCACCTTATCCCCTGAAAGTAGGAGGCGCCTCAAAGAACTCCTCCGGAAAAATATGGATGTATTTGCATGGGAACCGGCAGATATGACAGGAGTTCCCCGGGGAGTGATTGAACACACGTTGAATGCCAACCCATCGATGGATCCGGTATGTCAAAAACGTCGGATGTTAGCAGCAGACCGAAGCCAAGCAGTAATGAAAGAAGTTGAAGAGTGGGTTAAGGCTGGTATCGTGCGGCCAGTAAAATATCCGACATGGATATCCAATCCTGTCTTGGTCAAAACGTGCGATGGAAGCTGGCGCATGTGCATTGACTTCAAAAAAATTAATTCCGCTTGCCCTAAGGACTACTATCCTCTGCCAGAGATTGACTGGAAGATCGAGTCGGTCATGGGGTACAAATACAAGTGCTTCCTGGACGCTTATAAGGGTTATCACCAATTGCAAATGGCTAGGGAGGATGAAGAGAAAACGGCGTTTTACACGGAGCAAGGAACATACGGGTATACAAAGATGCCGTTCGGCCTAAAGAACGCTGGGGTCACTTACCAGTGGATGATAGACTCTGCCTTCCAGTCGCAGATAAGGAGGAACCTGGAGGCATATGTGGATGTCATGGTCATTAAGAGCAAGGAGGAAAGCGAAATGCTTGGGGGACATAGCCGAGACGATTGACAACCTCCGGAGAATAAACATGAAGCTGAACCCTAAGAAGTGCTCCTTTGGAATGGAAGAAGGGAAATTTTTGGGATACATGGTGTGTTGTTCCCCGTTCACTATCGTTTAAAACAGTTTAAGTATATAAAACAAGTTAATAGTGAACTATGACTGAAATTAACATAAGAAAACACACTAAGTAATTTTCAACATCATATTCTTATTAGAAATAAATCAACAAAGAATACGCTACCTAAGTACTTATGAATAGTACTTGGGATTGAAATGACAAAGTTGGGTGACTCTCTAAGCTTAGGCTAAGTCTCGAGCACAACTCTTAGAGCTCACTAAGCTATCTCAGAACTAAGTTAGATTTGGAGGAGTGAAAAGATGGCTCATGTGTATGTGTGTTTTACAATTCACAAGCTTAACCTTTTCACTCCATCTCGTATGCTATTTATACATGTATGATATTTGACTCTTTCCTAAGTGACAACCGACATCATCTGTAAGACAAAATCTTGATGTATTTTGTCTCATTCTAAAGACTATTCTAGGTAAGAGACAAGACTACTTTCCTAAGTTCGGTGATGACACCGAGCACGATCTTTTGCCATTCGGGAAAGTTGACTTTGGTTGATAAGGACTTGCCTTATCCGATTCAACCTTTTCCTCCTTGTCCCGCTCTTTCTTCGCCTTTACATCCTTCGCCTTCTACTTCAGCTTTGTCTTCATGTAAGTAGTTGGAGAGAGTCTTGGGGATTCAAAGTGAGTTATTGTCATCACCACCGAATCCATCATCTTCTTCTTGACTCGCCTTCACCCTTAAGTTCCGCCATCGAGTGGAGAAACTTCTTCTTCGCCTCATACCGAGTATCCTCGAAGATGACTCCGAGAGACTATGCACTCAAATGACCGTTAGTGTTTACGGATTAAACACTTGGGCTATTTTCATTCAAATTCTAGATTAAGGGTTTGGGTATTTATCGAACCCAACAGTCTCCCTATTTGGATATACAAATAGCCTAAGTGGTTGATCGATGTAAGTGAGCAAATGGCTTCTTCCTACACCGAATGTACTAATGAATACAATAAGGAACATGAATATTTTAACAAAACATACATCGCTTATTGATCAAATTACAAAGGTTCCTACCACTAGTACAAAAGACAAATCAAAATGATGTCGCTTGAGATGGATCCCAAGCTTTCAAGCTTAGGCTTCTTTTTAGGAGTGTTTCTTTGTCGTGGTGCTCTCTTATCTTGGCATTCGTGTCTTGGCGTAAACGATGTTTCTTTGGGTTTGAATTTGAGAGGCCACCGGTATGTAGCTCAACATTGCGGCCACACCAACCGATCAATATCACTCAATCTTTGAAAAGGGGTTTCCATATACATCAATGTGGAATAGCCTCTTCGTGCTTCTCAATCACCGATAGTTCACAAATTTAACCCCTTCAGCACTCCCTATTACACTCAGGTTGTGCACTTTAATCTTAGGTTGGAACTCAACTCTTCCTTTTGCGGTGGATGATTGTGGTTGAGATCCTTGAGGTGCGATTATATGGTGAATTCCGCCATACTTTGGACAATCCTCGCCTTTCATATCTTTTACTAAGCATCTTCATCGTGTCCTTAACCACCGCATTTTTCTTCTTTTCAATAATGGACCAAGCTCATCGAGTTCAAGAATCCCAAAGTCGGTGAATTTGAGGATCATGAACCTCGAAGTGTCTTTATCATCCCTATGTAAACGCTCATGGCGGTGGTTTGGTATTGGGGATGATTCGACATCCGTGATCTTTTCGTGGAGCCTTCGCTTGTCATTATCCGCTTGTAATGTTCAATTCGCTTTGCTCGATAGCCCGTTTTCTTCTTCTTTTCTTCCAACTGCTTTCTCATTTCACCATCCGAGCGACCGAGCTTCCTTGAACTTTTGTCATGCCCGACCCTTTGGAGCTTGCTTGGATCTAATCCCATGTTTTCGACTTCTTGGCGACAACCTTTGCGCTTGCTCTCTGTTCTTTTCTTCTCTCGCCGAGTTTCAATCTTCTTTCTTCTTTAGCAAGATGTTTACTTAGTTGTTGTGGTGTGAGCATGTATTCGATGTCGCCGATTTTATAGGAATCTTCTCGTGCTCGAGGTTTTCATAATGCCTTTGCCTTTGTCCCGGCCCGAGGAAGATGAAGTTGCTACCGGGGTGGTGGTGTTGTTGTTATTGGAGTGATTCTTGTCCGTGTTGTTGTTGTTGATGTTGTTGGTGGGATTGATGAGATTGGTGTTGTTGAGACCGGTGGGGATGATGAGATTTGAGCCATCGATGTTGATAGTGTTGGCTCCCTCGGTGTGAAGGAGGTTCTTCAATATTCTCCCCTCAACTGCTGCCGAGCTTCAGTGAGGGCAAGAGTTGGAGTTAGTGCCGAGGGGACCGAGCGGCTTGACCCTTGAAGGCCCTGATAAATTTCGAGATCATAGCCCGGATGTCAAGTGTCGATTGAATACCGGTGACTTTAGTTTCCAAATTAGCCCGAGAAACTTCCGAGCTGTCATTCGGGCCCAAGATTCCGTGCCGTAGATGAGGATGCTCGAGCCAAAGTAGCCACTGCGTATTCAAAGAGTCCAATGTAGCTTGAAGAGACTGGGTGAGGATTGAAGACCACGAACATTTGTAGACTTGAGCATATTGAGCGCTTCGGTGAGGTTTGAGGATTGTTTCATACACCTCAAGAGCCTCCAAAGACTTTAGAGTTGAGTGTTGGGTCTTCATTGACAAACTCCCCGATTTCATCTATCGTGGTACCTACACCCCGAATATGCCCGAGGAATTTAGCCATGTTTTCATCCGATCGGTGAATGTTGTCATACATCGATCCCCGTGCTCATGAACATTTTCATCAAAGCCATGTACCTCACCCTTTAGATCAAGATAACTCGCAGTTGACCTCGCAGTGTTGCTCCCACAATGTGTCAATGACCCCGAATATAACCTTCTTGAAGCTTTGGTGATCTACCGAACGAGCCGTCTTCAAGAAGTGGGAGAACATTATCAAATCTTTCAAATTCATCGGTGGAGGAAGAGGAGTCATCATTTTCGTGCTTGATCGGTGATTCAAGATGCTCTGTGGATCAGCCGAGGCTCTTGTTCACTTGAACCTCGTCATTCATTTCTTCTCCAAATGATAAGATTTCATCATCGATGTCGAAGCTCATCTTCGTAAAATAATATCCCGGTGACATCGCCAATGCTAACCGTGGGTTGGTGATGGGTTCCATATCGATGGGTGGTATGTTTCCTCCGAGTCTTTGTCCCCGCTGACCCCTCGGACACCGGTGGGCGCTTCCTAGTGCCTTCGCTGGAGTCGGATTGGTTGTGGGTTCCAGTATCGTGGGTTGTTTCTTTCCTTCGAGTCTTTGTCCCCAGTGACCCCCGAGACACTGGTGGAAGTTTTCCAGATGTTTTGGCGGAGTCGATGATAGTTGTATCCCTATCACCGGGTTGTATTTTTCCTCCGAGTCTTTGGGATTGATCGGTGTGCCTCTCGGACAAAGGCTTGATTTGCTAATGTCATCACCGGGCCAGGAAGGCGCCCCTACCGCGGGTTGTTTGTTTCCTCGGATCTTGGGAGTAGTAGGTGTGACCAAGGGCACCGATCGTGATGTATCGGTGTCCTTCGTTGTCATTGGGGTGATTGTTGCACGGTCGGTGGGTGTCTGCTTGGTCTCGCGATTTTGTGCCTCTTAGGTCGTGCTCTCAAGCCTCGTGGCCCCGAGACTTTGGTTTAGTCTTAGTCCCATCGAGACTTCCCTTTTTCTTTTAGGAGCGTGGTTTGAGACATCGATCCACTTTGATTGTTTACAACAATCATGTGGTCCGTTCAATTCAATGGGAGTGACAAGGGATGGGTCCTTTGAAAATTTGATGGGCTCGGGATGCGGTGAATTTCCAAATTTTTCATCCCGAGTATAATTTGAACCCAAGAACGATTGCAAAGCACTGTGAGACAAACCTAGGATACGAAACGTATTTCGTCCCTAGTTTTGCTCAGAGCTTCGCTACGAGATCACCGTAAATGATCTCCCTATGTCGACAAAGGACCCCATTCATCATAAGATACCATCATCAACCGAATAGAGTTAACTTGTTCGGTGGATGAGTGGTTCCCGCCGAGGACCCGAATCACAAAAGTGAAGAGGATCCTCCAAGCCACGAGGAATGAGATTTTAGTGATCGGGGTCTTGTCCAAAAAGTTGGATCTAAAACGATTTGTTTTAACCCATCCTTCACCGTAGAGGGTTCGTGATGGGCGACATAAGCACCTTTGTTATAATCTAACCTCGTTGAAGTGCAAAACGTTTTGTAATCCAGGTGTATTGTTTCCCCATTTAGATCGAACTCGATGAGATACTCCCGAGAGGTCTAAGGTTATTCTCATCGCAGAAGGTGTCGGGTCAAAGGCTCTAGTTGTAGCCCAAAACTCCCCGAGGTAGTTTGGGTACACTCTCGAGGACATTTACAAAGGCCGTTTTGAGTGGGCGTTGAATAAAAATTTTATAATGTCTTTATAGGTTGGGACATTTTCGTGATATTCAAAATTTCCTATGACATTATTTGTTTTAAATTCAACGTTAGTAAGATCCCTACCCATCGAGAAGCAACCGGAGAGATTGTGTTCTAGCCATTTCCATTAACGAAGATTTGAGGGTTTAAAAATGTTTTGACTAGAACAATCAAAGTATTTAGATCTCTTCAAGTTTGTGATGAAAAACTTTGTAAATGTTTACAAGGAGAGTTTTTCCAAAAGAGGTTTTAAAGATATTGAGAACACACAAATATTTCTCGGATTTGAGAAAGAATTTTGTGAGTTTAGTTGCGTAAAATAATTTGTGTGTGTTTGTTTGTGTTGGAAGAGGGTATTTATAGAGTGATAAGAGGGTGTTTTGTGCACAAATAGGAATATTAGAGTCGGTTTTGAAAGACGCTTGAATTTCCACATTTAATGCTACCACCCATTACCGCAAATAAAATCCGCTTTTAAAGGGAGCGATTGTGCGGTAAAAGTGCACTTTGCGTAGATAAAATATCAATTTGATATTTTTGTGAGAGGCATTAAATGCCAAGTGGGATGACGGTAAAACAAAGAGACATATATTCCTTTATTAAATTGGCATAGTTACCAACCTAGGACATTTAAGTAACTCGATACTTGGATCATTTAGTTACTCATTCAATGCTCTTTGTCAAGTGTCGGGGACCCCGAATGAGTCTTACTTATTCGGTGAGAGGTTGGTTTTGGATGTTCAGGAGAATGAACCATTTCGAGAACTCATCGAGATTGGTTTTCGATACTTAGCTTTCAATGTCAAGCATTCCTAATTCAAATTTCGGTCTCTCAAGGTAGGTTCATCCAAGGGTTTGGTGAAGATATCACCATTGATATTCGAGAGGGATGAAATGTAATTCAATATCTCCTTTCATTATGTGATCCCCGATGAAGTGATATCCGATATCAATGTGTTTGGTTCTTTGGTGGAGGATGTGGTTGTTGGAGATTGCAATAGCACTAGTGTTATCACGTAAGATGGGCACCATTTTGTAATGGATGTCATAGTCACCGAGTTGACTTTTCATCCATAATACATTGGCACAACATCCTCGCTGTAGCCTACATATTCACTTCAATGAGGACATAGCCACCGATTGTTGCTTCTTTGCACTCCAACAAACCGCTTTTCCTCCAAGAAATTGACAGACCTCGAGGTACTTTTTCTGTCCATGTTGCGTACCAAAGATAATCGTAATCGAGTAACCCTCGAGATCAAACCCCGAGCATTTTGGATAATAGAGTCCAAGGTTTGGGGTTCCTTTCGTACATGAGTATTCTTTTGGCTGCAGTGAGGTGAGATTCTTTGGGATTGGACCGATATCTTGCTATTAAACGATCGAAAATTGTATGTCCGGTCTAGTAGCGGTTAGATACATCGGTGAGCCAACAATCCCTCCGAAATGGGTTTGATTGATCGATTTGCCGGTGAGATCGTGTCCAAGGTTGTTAGGTGGGACCATTGGTGTCTTCACCGAGGCACATCCGATATCTCATATTTCTTCAAGAGATTTCGTGTATTTCTCTTGATTGATGGATATTCCTTTATCGCTTGTTCGATTTGTAGTCCAAGAAAGTATGTAAGTTCCCCATCATGCTCATTTCAAACTTCTTTGTCATTAGTTTTCAAACTGCTTGCAAAGTTTGTAGTTTGTTGAGGCAAAGATGATATCATCAACATATACTTGGACTAGTATCACATCCTGTTGGGTTCTATAGACAAACAATGTGTTGTCTATCTTTCCTCCGACAAACTTGTTTTGTATCGTGAAGGCCGAGAGAGTTTCATACCATGCCCCGGGAGCTTGTTTGAGTCCATAAAGGGCTTTGTCAAGCTTGCATACATAGTCAAGAAATTCACTACTCTCAAAGCCCGGAGTTCTTCGAACATACACATTTAAGTTCATGTATGTTGCATATGCAAGGAAGATCCGATGGCTTCCATTCTTGCAACAGAGCAAATGTCTCATCATAGTCAATGCCTTCTTGTTGACTCAGTAACCTTTGGCTACAAGTCCGGCTTTGTTTTTAATGACAATGCCTATTTTATCGGCTTTTGTTTCAAAATCCACTTCATTCCTATGACTACTACATCCTAAGGACATTTGATCAAGGTCATGACCTTGTTTTATCAAATCATGCAGCTTCTTCTTGAGGATTAACCCGCTCAATCCAACATTGGAATTTGAGTTGCCAACATGTTGGTAATCTACCACCGCAACACAAATGGTTTTGAACTTTGTCTGTTGTCGAGAGTCGTGAGATGATCTTTCACCTATGACTCTCTTTGCTCTGCTACTGGGGCACCCACAAAGATCAAAGATCCCGGGATTCTTAGCAATTCAACTATCAAGAATATCGTGTTCCTTTTTAAGTTCATCTGAAGAGCCTCGATTTCTCTTAACTAATTCGGTTTTGAATTTGCAAGTTGATGACCTCAAGCTTGGCTTGTTTTAAAATAAGCGTTCATCTCACATGTTTAATTCAAAACTTAGCTTGTTGTACTTTGAAAGAGATTTAATCTTTACTCTTCTACGAACTTAAGATCAACATTAAGGTAATTCATATAAGACCGCCAATCGTAGTCATCATCCATAGATAGTAAGATGTTTACCTTCTTCATAGTGATGTTGACCCATTCCCGCTTCTCGGCATGATTCTTTCCAATCGCTAGCTTGTCCTCTTCGAGAGGGCCATCGCTGTAATCGACATGCACCATTTCATCATCCGATGACACCGGCTCTTCATCTCGCCGAAGGTCTCAAAGAACAAGGCCTTTGTTTTTACCCTACAGATTGAACACTTTTTGTTGTTTCGAGGGACTGCCTTGAGCAATGCAAGCTTAGCTTTGACTTTCTTATACTTAGCTTCAAAGTCAACAGCTTTGTTTTGATCGGATTTGTTTTGAAAATTTTGATGAGACTGATAGATTTTTGGTTGAAATTTGCTAAAGCCCGAGGTGATTTGACCACGATGGTTTATAAGAGGGTTCGTAAATTGTTTTGAAAAATGCCTTTTGCAAAATGACCTCTTTTGTGACACTTAAAGCATTCAAAGGTCCTCATTTGCTTTGGCATTCGAAAACCTTTGTTTCTTTTTATAAACCTTCGAGAGTTAGCAAGGAGTGCCCTTTCCCGAAATTCGTTGTTCGTGTCATTTAGGTACTCCTCACTTGATCTCTCATCGTGCTCATCATCGTAATTTTCCCGAAAATCTTGAACAACATTGTTAGAATAAGCGTTGATATTGGTGATGAGGTGGTGGTCGTGGACTTCTTGACTTCCCGAGACTTCTTTAAGTCGTGGTATCTCAGAGCCCCTTTTATCACTTATACCTTATCACAAATAGCAACCTTTACCACAAACACCCACGTTATACACAAACAGTTGTGCGTATAAGAAGAGAAAAGATTAAACAAAGATATGGTGACTTGATGTATATTCGTGTATATGTTTTAGAGAGGTAGAGAGAAGAAAGATGAAAACAATAAGATGTTATATTGCTTCAAAGGAAAAACACACACACACACACACACACACTCAAGCACACCCCTCAAATGACATACTTGAGGGGTATTTATAGTAAGAGAGGATGATGCCCTAAGGCTTGGCCATGGGCCTTGAGATGGACTTGGATTGGGCTTGGGTTTCACGAACTAGACAAGGCTAGCTTAACATAACTAATACCCAATTAGCTTAGCCCAATCCACGAGCCCGTTGACTATTCTATCAGGATATCTAACACGCGTTACAAAGTTCCTAAACGTGAATGACCATCACTTCTAATAAAAACTATTAAGGCTAACAATCTCCCCCTAAGGGGTGGTCATTCAAATGATGCTCCACTTGATTAGGTCTTTACTTTCCTTGAGCTTGAACTTTGCGTGTAGATATAGAATAGTCTTAATTCTTTGTTCCTTCATGCTTTGTGATAAGATAATGTGGTTGTCTGCCGTTGTCAACCGTTGGTTAGGTATCTCACGTCTTTCTCCACCATGCTCACACTTCTATTTGACTTTGAGTTTCCAATGATGAAGTTCTCGAGTCTTTACACTTTGAGATTCTTTGACATTTGAGAATCACTTTGACTTTGAACATCCATTTGATGAGACTTTCATGTGTTCATGTATGTTGCATATGCACGAATCCATCCGCCGATGGCTTCCATAAGAAGAAAACATAAAGCAGGTTAGTAATAAGCGGATTAAGCACTTACAAGTTTGAATTTCGAGGTGTTATGACATAGTGTGAAAACGTCTCTAATTCTCACAGAGGCCGTTCTCGAGCTGAGTCCCACAAGTGAGATAACGCGATGTGCGAAATACACCTCTGATTCGGATGAGTCGAGGTACACGAAGCATCACCCCACGATCAGAGACCGTTTGAGACACACTAAGCGTAATCCACGGGGAGTTACCAGTGACTGCTTGTTAGGGCTGCTGATGTTGACCACAGCGGGAGTTTCCATTCAATCACTTGAAGATCACGGATGTGAAACTTCTCATAAATGTTCTCGCAGATTGTTAAGATCTGCGTAGGACTCTATAATATATCACTTGTGTCCTTATTGATGAACAACAAGCGATGTCATGACAAGTGTTCCTATGAGATCTTTTGATGAATCTCGTGGCTCTAGACTCAATAGTGCATTTTGGTTTTCCCGAGCGAGACTAGGAGAGGTCTCCTTCTTCAATATCAACAATCTCTAAGAGAAAGTCGATAGATTATGTAGGGTTCCGGTGAGAATGAAACAAATCCCTTTTGAGAGGAATTGAGTGGCTAGAAGGTTTAGTGCGGTGCGTCCTTTGGGTCCATGACGTCTTTGTCTTCAATACCGGTGTCATCTAGTGACAACTAGTAGCATATGTATTCGGCCGCCCTAAGGTTGAATATGGAGGGCTATTTTTTTCACCCTTTCTTTTACATTTCTTTTAATTCTTCAACCCTTCTTTCTCCTTTCTCACATTACTCCTTTTTCAATCATACCTAAGGACTTCTAGTACTAACTATTGGTGATGTCCTTGGGTAGATCCTCCGACTCTGGCGGATCATAGCCGATTTCTATCCATAGTCACCTTATAACTCCATGATCGTCCTATTGTTGCCATAAAACCGCTTTTTCTTGAAAATCTCGGAGTGTTTATGATAGAAAACATGTTTGCAACACTCGTGAGTTTTGTATTTTCATAAACCCCCTTCATATGTACTTATAAGACTAAAACGCACATAGAGGTAGAGTTCATGACTTTTGAATTGATCGACTTTAAATGAACAAGACCGATTCGAGACACGTTTACATCACTAGAGAACTAGCTTGAAATTATTACCCGTTCGTCAAGTCCATAGAAAGTTTCTCGAGATGGTACATTATTCCTCGTCAATTCAATGGTTACGGTGAGTCGAGCTTTTTAGATTCAAACAACGATCATTAAAACTTTTGATCACATTTTAATCACGTTTCTCCCCTCAAAAATAGCATATCTATGATGTTTTGAAACAAAATGATTAAAAGATATGTTTTCGAAAAGCATTTGAGAAACCGATTTAGCATGAATTTTGGAACTATTTTGGTTTTATACTCCCCTTAAAGAAAGCATATTTTCTTACATAAAATTTGGAATCAATTAAGGGTTTAGAGGAGTTATCTTGGTACCAAATGTGAGAGATTTTGAAAATCTTTTGAAAAATTTGAATCAATGGTGCGCAAGATGAAGAAGATTTTAAAAATCTTTTGAAGATATTCGAGAGGAATAATCTTCATTTGATTTAGGATAAGTGCTCGATATTTATGAAAAGCGCTTGAAAATATTTAAAGTAGCGCAAGCCATTATGTTTTTAAAGATCGGGTTGCAATCAAGTAATCGCAAGCCATTATGTTTTTAGGAAAAGCGCTTGAAAAATATTTAAAATCTTTGATTTTGATAAGCACTTTCCTTTCTTTGAAGCCTTGGTCTGAACCGATGTGTCCGAAGCCATTATTTTGAAGTCCGGGTTTCGTCTCGATGTATCTGAAAGCCATTATTGAAGAAATTATGAGAAAGCGACATGTTTTGAAAAACATTAAAGAACTCTCGCTCAAGCATCTCATACATTCCGTATCATTGTTGAATGACATTTCTAGAAACGCATGTAATATCGATTATACAAGAGATATGCCGTGAGAAGAATATTTTGGATTTTGATTTTCTATTGTTTTGAATTTTTGAAAGAGTTTTTATTTTGAATTTTTGAAAGAGTTTTTATTTTTGTATTTTTCTTTTGTTGGTTTTATAAAAGAAATGGAAAATCAAAGATAGAAGATAGAGAAAATGAAGAAGAAGATTTTACTGCATTGGAACCCTCGATGAGTGGGTTCGGAGATATTTGATTCACCGCAACCAAAGAAGAAGAGTTTTCACAAATAATGATGTTAGAAGTACAAGGTTCCTCACGGTGAGGGTGATCACTATCAACGGTTGTAGTGGTTTTGACTTCCTTATCTTGATGAGTTTCACTATTATACGTGTTGGAGCAAGTATCAAAATCTTTCCTGTAGGAATCCATCTAAGACCAACTTGGTTGAAAACTTTTCCGTGGTTATCCACCTATGGTAAGATCTAGGAGGTGTTTTCTTATCGATTCTTGGAAGACTCATTTTTAGAAAAACTACGTCTGAAGAGATCCACCTATTAGGTTTCTTTTCCATGTTTATTTTGTCAACGGGTTTGTTTCTATTTGGTGTCTTAGTGGATTGTGCCTTGCACGAGAATTATCTTTCTTGAGATATTGTAAGGCACATGCATCATGATTAGTTAAAGATACATTTTTACATGTAGTATGACAAATTCAATATTCTTGTTTAAAGCAATGACTTTAACTTTGTCACTACGGTCTTTTGGAAATTGATTCATGTTTGAAAAAGACTTAGAATTCCTAGTGTTGTTTTCTAAGGGCATAGCATTTTCTTTTGCAACTACTCTTAGATGCAAGCCAATCCCTAGTCTTTTGTAGAGTGTTCCTAGGTAATGGTTTACTACTACTAGCGGTGCCTTGAAATCTTGTAGAATTCATCACCTAGATGTTGCACCTAGAATTCCATCTTTTGAGTGTTGCCTTTTTCCTAGCTTCTTCTAGATAGTGATTGTTGACCATGTTGTTAGAACCAATGATTCTTTAATCGGATTTTTTGTCACATTCGTGAACTAGTCTTAGAATGGCCATGTAAACACTTTTTCTTTATCAAAAGCAGTTTTTCAAAATCTTTGATAATTCTCTTTTTAATAAGCGGGGGTGTCGAAGGTTTGACAAATCGTTTTTCATTGACTCTTGGAGGACCCAGAAATAGACATTTTGGTTTGAAACCGGTTTTGGAACATTTGTTTTCTCCTCGGTCAATGGTTTTGCAATCTTAGTATCCATGACCTTTCCTTTTAGACATCCCGGTGAGCTCTCGAAGATCATTTTGCTCTTGCATGTCCTTGTAGGCACGCCTCATCTGACAGGTTTGTCATACTTGCATTCCTCGGTTTTCGATCAAGTTGTTTAAAATAGGACACGTTTTCTTTTCAAGTTTTTCAAGAGCTTTTCATATTTTAAAACAATTGTGGAGGTCTTGAGTCTTTCATGATCTTCAACGTAATATGTTTGTAAGATAATGGACATGATATCGGTAGTCATAACATCTTCAAAGAGAATCATTCAAATTTTCCAAAAGTTTGATGTGTTCAACACTTTCATTAGCTTGCTTTGTTGGATTTATGGTCCTTGACAAAGTCATTTGTTTCTTTCAAAACGCTTGTTCAAAATGAATTACCCTCGTGACCGATGCAAGTCACCGAGGGCAATTGAGTTCAAAAAACTTTCTTTGTTCGATGTCAAAACTAGAGAACCAGTTGTTAGGTGTAATAGTTGTTTTAGTTTTAACAGTGTCTTGAAGATCCACAATTCTAGTTTTCACATTTTCTAAAATACTTCTCGCATCACTTGTGTTAAAAGGATTGTTTGAAGACATTTGTTCAATGTTCGAAAGAGATTTTGAGACAACTATTGGTTTTGAAACTGGTTTTGACACACTGTTTGAAACACTGGGTGTTGAGGAAAACTGTGACTTTTCTTTTTGATTAACAAAAGTAATACCGTTAATTTTGTTCCATTTGTTATAATCAATAGGTTTGATTTTCGGATTCTTTTGTTTCATTTTTGATCTACTCTCCTCGAGATAGTTCTAACGTTTCAAGAGAATCACAGAACAATTATGGGTTTATGCAAAACATTTCCATTGTTTAACACATTCGAGATTTTGAGCTTTCTTGAGGAACGAAGAAGGGTCGTTACCAAGTGCCATTCTATTAGTAGTATGAAAGCGGATTTACTTGATTAGAAAGCATCTTGATTGTTTGAGCGAATGACCCGTTTTGATAAGCAAATTTTCCAAAGTTTGGATTTTCTCATTTTTATCAAGAATTTCATCAAGAAGAGAATCTTCTCGCTTTGAAAAATCGATAATCAAGCGCTTCTTTTCTTTTTCAAGATTGGAAAACATTTCTTTTGTTTAGAAAGTTGGTTATTTAAATCGAAATTTCCTTGTTTAAAGATTTAATTTTTAAGTTCAAATTCACATCAAGTGTGTTATACTTGATTTGCAAAAGTTGTTCTTTAGAAACCAAATTTCGATAACCAATTTCTAATTCGATTCTTTGTTTTTCGAAATGCAAAGGCTTTTCGTTCTCCTTGTAACTCTCAAGCTCGGTCAATTTCTTATTCGCGGCCTTAACTTCATGATTGACCGCTCTAACTTTCTCAATTTCAATGCCACACCGATTGATCAATGATTCAAAATAAGCACGTGTTTCCTCATCGGCCTCAAGATTTTGTGCCACACGGCCTCCACTAGGATCCACATCCGGGTTTTGAGTTAGTATTGCTACAACTCGGATTGTCCATGTATGTATCATAAGTAGGTGTGATGTCGCGCGATCTTTGTTCATCATGAGTAAACCGATTAGCAACATTACTATAATTTGGTACCTCATTGAGTGGATCACGTGTCGTGAGCGGAGTTGTATCAAAGTACCACTTGATGTTGTGTCTATTTGGTTGACCGTATGATGTGAGTTTGCTTTATCGTCCGTCCGGATTCATGAATTCGTATTCCTCATCAATCAACTCAATTCCGACTCTTCTTTACGTAACAAAGAACATGTACTTGAGCCTTTCAAGCTTAGTCATTGGTTTGACACTAGATTACGAATCAAAATAACACGAATCTTGGCTTTGAAGTTCGGAGGTAGCATTACGAG
Source organism: Chrysanthemum lavandulifolium (assembly GCA_022545495.1). Classification (NCBI taxonomy): domain Eukaryota; kingdom Viridiplantae; phylum Streptophyta; class Magnoliopsida; order Asterales; family Asteraceae; genus Chrysanthemum; species Chrysanthemum lavandulifolium. The sequence goes on along the minus strand of CM040241.1, from coordinate 120,729,595 downwards.
TCAAGTCATAAAACGATTATTCCCATTTTGATATCCCATATTCGATTCACAATCGACCCCTTGATGTCCCAACATACCGCCTCGCATATTGCATCGATTCCCCATTTGTATGCTGTAGTAAATCCATTTCGATTCCCAATAACATCAACCATGTGTCCTTCGACTCATATGCATAGATGGTTGAGCAACCGCATATTAAACTCGAAAACCATGTATTGGCGAATCCATCAATAGCATTTGTGAAAGCGGTTTGAGACGATCTTTGTCGGTTGCCATTGATGAAGGTATGATCGATAAAGTTGATGTAGGATCGATTCAACGATAAAGGAGTTGTGGTTGATGAAGATTAAGCTTGGTTGAGGTGTTTCGAAAGTCGTACTCGTAACCTTGGTTCTTAAAAAATTTTCGCCCAAAATTTGAAATTCACAATAAAAATCAAGTCTAAGGTCGTATGAAAAATTTGAGTTATGACAATTTTGACGCCAAATTTGACCCGAAAAATTTGAATTTAGGCCCAAAATTTGAATTTTTTTCGGTTAAACCAAAATTTGAATCTCACAGTAAAATTGAGCGTTTAGTCTCTTCAAAATTTAAATTTTACTCAAGTTTTCCCGCCAAAAAGAGCGAGTAGGATATGGTTACGTCAAAAATTTAAAAATTTTTCCCGTCAAAAATTTAAAAATTTAAATTTTACTCAATTTTTTTTTTTAAACCTTAGGCGTAGAAAGAGCTTAGGCGTAGACCAAAGAAGTTACGAGTAGGATATGGTTACGAGTAGGATATGGTTACGAGTAGGATGGCTTAGGCGTAGGATCTTATGCGTAGGAAGTTTAGGCGTAGGATCTTATGCGTAGAAAGTATCTTACTCGTAACCTTAAGCTTATGCATAGACAAAAAGTTACTCGTAAACCTTACGCGTAATTGTGAAGTTATGCGTAGAGTTACCGTGGCGTTTAGCTTATGCGTAAACTATGGTTAAGAACCAAAATCCTTTACACTTCACAAACGTAAGGGATATCCAAAGTCAGTGTTCCACAAACTTATCCAAGTGAGGAAGCACTGAGTCACCGTTAAGCTCAAGAATCTGCACCAAAAGTTATGAGTAGAACCTTATGAGTAGTTGACTTTCTTACGAGTAGAATTAGGGTTTTGACCTACCGTAAAAAATTCCGATGATTCAACCAATTTCTCTTGCTGAGATAGCCTTAAAACACTCAAATAACACAAAATGTTAACCTTTTTCACCCAAAGTGCTTAGAAAAGTTACGAGTAGAAATGACCAATGAACCAAAACGAGTTTAAAACTTAACTAAAACGCAGTAAAGCTTGAACTTTTGCAAAAAGCTGAAACTTTAGCACCAAATAAACCTTAAACCACACGAATCTTGAATTTTTAAGTGCAAAAATTAAAGCTTTATGCGTATCAAAGATGTAAAACGTGAGCTTATACGTAACCCCTTCAAAACAAACACAAACACTCCTAAACCATTGTTTGGCGATTGATACCAATTGTAGAGCCCCTTTTATCACTTATACCTTATCACAAATAGCAACCTTTACCACAAACACCCACGTTATACACAAACAGTTATGCGTATAAGAAGAGAAAAGATTAAACAAAGATATGGTGACTTGATGTATATTCGTGTATATATTTTAGAGAGGTAGAGAGAAGAAAGATGAAAACAATAAGATGTTATATTGCTTCAAAGGACTTGAGGGTATTTATAGTAAGAGGATGATGCCCTAAGGCTTGGCCATGGGCCTTGCGATGGACTTGGATTGGGCTTGGGTTTCACGAACTAGACAAGGCTAGCTTAACATAACTAATACCCAATTAGGCCCAATCCACGAGCCGTTGACTATTCTATCACGATATCTAACAAGCGTTACAAAGTTCCTAAACGTGAATGACCATCACTTCTAATAAAAACTATTATCGTATCGTCTGTTGATGAGATTTTCTCATAGACAAATTTCATAGAAAATTTTGGATATGATTAGCATTCCTAAGTCCCCGAGAGAAATTCAACAACTTCTTGGAGACTCATGACAAAACCAACATTGATTTCATGTTTGGACAACTTAACACCATCATTTGACAATTCATTTAAAAGAGTTTTGTACCGTGTAAGTTTGAGAGAGTTTCGAGTCCTTAGCCACGAAGGTGTTATACTCAAGTTTCGTGTCCATTATCCTGCTTTTCCTTGGTATCGATGGTCCTTCATGACTATGAACTAGGTCATCCCAGTTTGCTTAGTTGTACTACGACTTATAATGACTCCATAATATCGTCAGAAGACAAGATATTATGATACTTTTGAGTCTTTGGTCCTGGTTGACCACTCTCCTTTCATCCTGGTCCACCGAGCTTGTGTTTGGGCAACCCTTCGCGATCTTTGGGACAAATGGACCTTCATTTATATACTTGATATAATAAGGTTCCATCCCAATCAAATAGCAAAGCATTCGCTTTTTCCATTTGTTGAATTTTCCAACTTCAAGTCTAGGGCAACAATTGAATAAGCTCCACCCTTTTATCGACTAGTTGGGGTACATCAATTTCGACCATTTAGGATCCTAATTTAAAACTTTTAGAGAGGCCTAAAAGCAGTTTTATAATTAGCCTTGCTCTAATACCACTTGTTGTTTCCGTTCACTATCGTTTAAAACAGTTTAAGTATATAAAACAAGTTAATAGTGAACTATGGTGAAATTAACATAAGAAAACACACTAAGTAATTTTCAACATCATATTCTTATTAGAAATAAATCAACAAAGAATCGTTACCCAAGTACTTGGAATAGTACTTGGGATTGAAATGACAAAGTTGGGTGACTCCTCTCTAAGCTCGGGCTAAGTCCGAGCACAACTCTTAGAGCTCATTGAGCTATCTCGGGAACTAAGTTGTATTTGGAGGAGTGAAAAGATGGCTTGTGTATGTGTGTTTTACAATTCACAAGCTTAACCTTTTCACTCCATCTCTTATGTTATTTATACATGTATGATATTTGACTCTTTCCTAAGTGACAACCGACATCATCTGAAGACAAAATATCGATGTATTTTGTCTCATTCTAAAGACTATTCTAGGTAAGAGACAAGACTACTTTCCTAAGTTCGGTGATGACACCGAGCACGATCTTTGCCATTCGTGGGAAAGTTGACTTTGGTTGATAAGGACTTCGTCTTATCTCGATTCAACCTTTTCCCGCCTTGTCCCGCTCTTTCTTGATCTTTACATCCTTGATCTTCTACTTCACTTTGTCTTGATGTAAGTAGTTGGAAAGAGTCTTGGGGATTCGGTGAGTTATTGTCATCACCACCGAATCCATCATCTTCTTCTTGACTCGATCTTCACCCTTTAAGTTCCGCCTCATCGAGTGGAGAGACTTCTTCTTCGCCTCATACCGAGTATCCTGAAGATGACTCACTGAGAGACTATGCACTCAGTGACCTGTTAGTGTTAACGGATTAAACACTTGGGCTATTTTCTATTCAAATTCTAGATTAAGGGGTTTGGGTATTTACTGAACCCAACATGGTGACCTCGGAAGGGATCCGGGCAAATCCGAAGAAGACAAAGGCGATAATGGACATGCAATCACCCAAGACCCTGAAAGAAATGCAGAGTCTCAGTGGGAAGTTGGCGGCGCTCAACTGTTTCTTATCTCGGTCTGCCGAGAGATCCCTACCCTTCTTCGAAACACTCAAGAACGTCACCAAGGAAAACAAGGAGGAGTATCGATGGACGGAGGATGCCGAAAAGGCCTTCCAGGAAATGAAAAAGTTGATAACGGATCTTCCCTCATTGACCACGCCAATGGCCAAAGAAGAGTTGTATGTGTACCTCGCACTGTCGAGGAAGCAATCAGCGCAGTCCTGTTAACCGAACGAAAGCGAAAGCAATTACCAATCCGGTATGTAAGTCGGACACTCAATGAGAAGAACTACGCTCCGATAGAGAAGCTAGCACTTTCCTTATTGCACATGTCACGGAGACTCCGGAGATATTTTGAAGCACATCCTATCAAGGTTATCACAGATCACCCGATAAAGAAGATCCTCAATAAGCCAGAGGCGTCCGGGAAGTTGGCTAAGTATTCGGTGGAGTTGGGTGCGTACAACATCACTTACGAACCTCGGAATGCGATCAAAGGCCAGGTACTGGCAGATTTCCTGTCGGAAACCCCCATCGGAAAAGGTAACGACAAATATTTGAGCAGCCAGCCGAAAAGAAGAGGGAAGAAGGGAAGTGGCTCCTATATACCGACGGGGCATCTAACAACAAGGGATCTGGAGCAGGTCTCGTACTGATTAGCCCCGAAGGAATGGAATTTACCTATGCTATTCGGCTGGATTTTGAAAGCACTAACAACGAGGCTGAGTATGAAGCCCTGCTGGCAGGTTTATGAATGGCAGAGAGCATGCATGTCCACAATCTTGAGGTCCGGGTGGATTCCAAGCTGGTGGCCAACCAGATAAATGGGGATTACGTGGCAAGTCACGAAAGCATGATCAAATATCTGATAAAAGCAAAGGAGTATGTGGTAGGTTTCGAAAGCTTCACCATCCGGAACATCCCTAGAGGCCAGAATCAAAAGGCATATGTCCTTAGCAAATTGGCTACGGTTGCCTTCGATCACCTGACAAAAGAGGTGTTGGTGGAGGTGCTGCGAGAAAGGTCGACGGAGGTGAAAGAAGTCAACAACATCGTTGAAGAAGAGGGAGATAATTGGATGACTCCCATCACCCGGTGTCTTGAAGAAGGGATTTGGCCGGATGACCCAAACGAGGCACGCACCCTAAGGATGAAGATCAACCAATACGTCATGGAAGATGGGACACTCTACAAATAGGCATACCTGGTGCCTATGATGAGATGCGTGGGTCCCCTGCAAGCGAACTACGTTATACGAGAGATACACATAGGAGCCCGCGGGATGCATTCCGGCCCACGATCAGTAGTAGAAAAAGCCATGCGGCAAGGATACTATTGGCCTACCATGCACCGGGATGCGAAAAACGAGATACTGAAATGTGACTCCTGCCAGGTCCACTCTCCAGTACCGCAGCTCCCAAAAACCAAGCTGACTCCCATCATGGCCCCGTGGCCCTTCTACCAATGGGGAATGGATATAGTAGGCCCTTTACCCTCATCGGCAGGAAAGGTCAAATTCATCTTAGTCGCTATCGACTACTTCACTAAATGGACAGAGGCCAAACCGCTAGCAAGGATCACCGGCAAAGATGTCACAAGGTTTGTGTGGGATAACATAGTGTGTCGCTTCGGTCTCCCAGCCATCATCGTCACAGATAATGCAAAACAGTTCGTGGACAATCCCTTTAATAATTGGTGTGAAAAGCTCAACATCAAGCAAATTAACACAGCCGTAGCCCATCCGCAGGACAACGGACTGGTGGAAAGGGCGAATAAAAGCTTGATGGATGGAATCAAGGCAAGGTTAGGACGTGCAAAGGTAGGATGGGTGGATGAGCTGCCGAATGTTCTCTAGGCACACCGAACATCCATCAAGACGAGCAATAGAGAAACACCTTTCAGCCTTACCTATGGAAGTGAAGCAGTCATACCAGCAGAGATAGGTATGCCGACATACAGAACGAGGATGATGTGGGAAGGCCTCGAGGAGGAAGACTCCCATCGTGTAGAAGTGCAAAATGAAAGGAAATTCGCCTCAATCTTGACCTATTACAGGAACGGAGAGAAGAGGCAGCTGTGATGGAAGCTAGGTACAAGACGAAGCTGGAAAAGTACTACAACCGAAAGGCACGGTTGGTATCCTTTAAACCAGGAGAGTTTGTATACCGGAAGAATGAAGCTAGTAGAGCCGAAGATCAGGGCAAGCTGGGACCAAAATAGGAAGGGCCCTATTAGGTCAAGGAAGCAAATCTCAACGGCTTATACAAGATGGAAACTATGGACGACCCTCGGAAGTGGCACGCCATGAATTTAAAAAAATGTTTTCTTTAGAGTATCAACAAATGAAGTGTAAGCCTGCGGGCATGGACTATTTTATTTCTACTTTCACTAAGTAATGATATATTTCCCTGCCTATGATGGAGGAGGAAAATTTTCCCATGATTATGTCTCATGCAAAGGGAGAAGGTGCACTCGGTGGAGATTAGCTACCTCCGACCGCGCACCCGAAAACCCAACAATTATAACTACTTTACCCCCGTAAGTGCAACGACACTAGGGAAGGCCCACATACCATTCGGTAAGGCAACTACATACCCTCGAATAATGCTAAGTCATTAAGGGAAGAGCCGAGGCATATATGCCCAAACGGCACGCAGATACCCCGAAGGCGTGATGACGCCAGGTGTGACACACGGTAAATTTTCACTAAAATTTAACTAATAATTAGTAATTTATTATTACTAAGCATAAGTCATTAAGCATGCATAAGCTTTGTCTGATCATTTGAGTAGATAACTCGCATACAGTAGATAATTGCATCACTTTTACATTCATATCATTTTATGAATATTTCATTTTGTCTTATGATTAAATTGTAAGACGAGAGGTTATCTCGTTTTCCCCCAGTGACCGACACTGCACGCGTACCGACATTATGATAAGGGCTTGATAAAACAAATGACAAACTTCCGTAATGAAAAATATTACAAAGATAATAATATCTCCGACGCTGTATCTATAAGATATTACATTATAAAAATTATCAAACAATGATACTTGATCCACGACTTAATGTCGCGGGACACAAAATACTTAATACAATTTCACTTAAATAATGACTCTTATATGTCTACAAAGTACATTAATACCAAATGTATAATAATACATACACTTAACATATAAAAAGAAAACCTTTTATTAAAATTTGAGATAAATACCCCTTTGTCTTCTCTTCCCCAAACGACAAAACACAAAAAGCAGGAAAAGAAGACCTAGTCTTCATCTTCTACCTCTACCCCTGGACCTTCTTGTAGGTCGAATCTCCTCAAAGAAGAAACCCAACATACTTCTTTCATCATCTCCATTTCTCCCTTACCAAAACCATGTAACTTTTTGTCTCTCAAACCCACTCCTTGAAGGCACCGGCTACCATTCGAATGAGTCCAAGAAGAGTCAAGACAAAGCCACCCAAAGAGAAGCATATCTCAACATCAGTCTACCTTGAGCCAAAGTCCAAGATTTCCTAGGTTTTAGAAGTTAACTAGTTTTGGCTTCAATCCAAAACACCAAGAAGAGAAAGAAGGTCAAGCTCTTTCCAAAACACTCCCTTTATCTCTAGTAGAGATGTGAAACGCCCAACTCAGTTTCCTCATCACTTGTACCAAAAATTAGGGTTCGTGAAACTTAGGGTTTTCAAAATTGAATTGGGGGTTTTGCAATTGGGAGTGTGTTGGAGCTAAATCAAGACTTGTTTGGTTCGAACCCACGAAGCCACTTTCGTTCTTCACCCATCACTCTCGAGTTGAGGTTACTCATTCTTCTTGTTGTAATGTCTTTTTATGTTTTTTATGATATTAAGTTGGAAAATTTTATCAAAGAAATTGTTATACGATTTGGTCATATCGATTATAATTGTTCTTGGATTCCATGTCGAGTTGTGAGTTTGGTTATTTGAGATTTGAGTTTTTGCATTTGTTTTGTTAATCTTGTTTCCTGTCGAGTGGTATAAACCAAGAAATTAGAGAAGTTGAGTTTTATAAAAAGTTAGCCTAAGAACTAGGATCTTTGATACTATAATCTTGATATGTGACCATGAATTTAAGTCGTCGTTTGCAAATGGGTCCGTTTGGTTTTCTGTCGAGAGTATGAAACAAGGTGATATAGATGAGTCAAGTGTTCTAGGATCACAAGTTGATACTTACATTCTTTTCCCAGCCAATGTTCGAGTCATGTAAATGAGTCGAACCATGTCATAGCCTCGCCTAAACATAAGAAACAAGCGTGTTACCTTAGTGTCATATGACTCGAGATTGTGTTGAGAATTTTGTGACTAAACTGTGATGTAAGTTAGGGAGAAACTCAAGTAAAAATGTGATCTTTTGTCGAAGCATATTAGTAGTCTATACTTGTCAAGTTTTCCGTAAGAGTAAAAATAGTGGACGGGATGAGACCAAGTTGAAGTAGTACTCAACTAGTGTATGGTATCATCACACCTTTGCTCGCATTTTCCTAGTTAACGAAGTTAGCCAAACCTCGTTCGAGACAAGCCTCGTACATGATCGTCTCCCCTTGTTAGGTTGTCCTTATTAAGTACAACTTGCCATCAAAAATAAAAGTGTTGCGGAGATGTATGAGTCGACAACTCCATTCTTGGTAGTACCATAGTAATGAAGTCATGATCACTAGTCGAGAGTTTCGGCTTCATAAGTTGGAGCGTCAACGAAACAAATGACTCAAGCTATATTACTCACGTTACACTTAAAAGACAAAGACGTTAGTACTAAAAACTTGACAAAGCATTTTGATATCTAAAAACTTAGTGTCAAATTTGGTTTCAGAAACACCTTTGGGCCGTAGCCCATAAGACTACCCATAAGGGTATAATTGGTTAACCAAGAGGCTAAAGCCTTTTCCTTGTACAAACCCACTTCCAGCCTGAGGCCAAGACTGGCGAACGTGAGACCGGGCCACAGCCCATTGTGGCATCAAAGTGACTAATATTCCATTGTACCAAAGTCAGGAACTCGAAACGTGAATATATATTGTATAATATATATATATATATATATATATATATATATATATATATATATATATATATATATATATATATATATATATATTTTACGATATTCAAAATCCTCTAACTTAGATATGAACATACTTGTATCGACAAATGATAGAGTCTAAAGGTATTAATACAAGAATCAAGTGCTTTAAAAACATAATTCACTTAAATATGCTCACATCCAAATTTAACGACAATGTGTAAATGAATGTATGTCAAGTGAACTTCCCATTAGAACTATATATATTAAGATCAAATCTTGATAAATAAATAAAGATCACTATATTATTTTATGGTCCATTAAAATTGAAAGACTTCAAACTCAACCCAAATATTTTCTAAATACGAGTAGAAAATAAGTCAAATATATATAATTTTGACAATACTATTTGTGTCAACTTAAACAAATATATATACATCTATATACTTACTAGTGGAACATTGTGATTATTTTTCCAAAACAAACTACGGATTTTAAAACCATATTAATGTCAACATGAAAAGTATATATACTTCGTATACTTGCTAGTAAAAACATTTTAACGATTTTTACCAACTTACATTTAGTATTAATACAATTATATATAAAAAAAAACATTGAACCACTTTAAGTAAGTGATACTTAAAACAATGAACTGAAACATTGCCCTCCTTATCTAGGTCGCGTGTCGGTGCCGCTTCATAACAATCACTAAATCCCACTTTTGGATTTCGCATTTGCTAAGGTGAGTTTTCATAGCCCCTCTTTTACTTGATAAATTGTTTTATACATTTTGGGGTGAGAAAATATGCAAAACCTTTTTATGGACCTAAACTATTGCATGATTACTATTACGTGGATTAGCCTAAGCCCTTATGTCCCTAGAGAATGCCCTTTTTCATGAACCGTCAATTCCCCATTGGGAAACGCAAATGTTATAAATAGATCTATTGAGGGTGACTCCTCCGTTCGGTTGGCTATGCTTAGGCCAAGGCGAAACGTATACCATGTCGGAATCGAGTGTTGAGGGACAAAACACTCGCTATGGGCCCCTATATTGTATGATATCTTTTAGCATACAGAAACTGTCATAGTATCGGTTGCATGAACTTAGAGCTAACGTAATAGACATTCATCCATATATCATTATATTCGTTGTAATGATTATATGACTTTGCTTATGGTCCAAACTTATTGTTTTAATCTAAACCTATGAACTCACCAGCTTTTAGCTGACCTTTTTAGCATATTTTCTCAGGTGCTTAGTTGTGATCATGGATGCAAGGCAAGAGGCGGGTAAATGGTCGTAGTAATATCTAAAGAAGTGTTTTTACACAAAAACGATGTTTTTATATTGGGACCACTGAACTTATGGGATGTGCCCATTTATCTAAACAATGTTGTAAGATAATGTTTTAAAACTATTTTATGAAATTAAACGGAGTATGTATTCCGTTCTTTATTACTTGTGTTGTGATCACCAATTTCGTAACATTCCCCAATAACACGTATTCTTCCGCTAAACCGAATTTGGGGGTGTTACACCAGGGATGAGCCCCCAGGTGTATTCACCAACAGGCGACAACGAAATACTTACAAACACAAACATGCAAACATAAATAGTCAAAAGTGACCGTTCGGATATATGAACGGCCCAAATTAACATAATCACAAATATTGTCAAGATTACATGCACCAACCACAAGGATACGAATAAAAGTTTGTTTGATTACATCATGTCAAGGCACGCAGGCCCGCCGCAACACAAATAAAAACATTGTTCAAATATTCAGACAGAGAGAAGTGCTAAGACCCTCCGGAGGTACTAGCCCCAGGTGTGGCACCCGTCCCATCAGGAAGAATGTTCATCAGATCCGCCAAGGGAAGATGATAGGATCACTTGATCTTCTCAATGTATGGGAAGCTTCGGGTGAACATTGCGTCATAGGCTTTAGTAAAACCCCTGACAGCCTCCATGTCAAAGTCATTTTGATCAGCGACAAACCTCTCAACCTCCGCCTCATCCCGGTCTTCCCTAACTCCATTCAGCCATCCGGAGTCAATAGCGGTATTGAACACTGCTCCCCAAGCTTGCTGATATTCTTTGCTCCCATGCAACCGGCGAACCACGGCAGAAACTAACTCTTTCACATAGTTGAACCGCAACATCTCTTCCTGACCGGCTTTGATGGCAACCTCCTGCAGATCCTTCCTTAAATCAGAAGCCTCCTTCTCTGATTCTTCCAACTTGGAGGACTTCTTCTCCAGGGACTCCTCCAACAACCTGACTTTCTCTGACTGCTCCTCTTCCATAGCCTTCAGTGTACTCACCTCCTTTTTCCAATGCTTCTACCCTAGCCCTCAGTTCCCCTTCCTTTTGACCGCAGCTTTGATGAACCTCCTGAAGGCCTTGATAATCAGCGGCAAGTTTTTCATTCACAGCCATTTGGGAACGAAGGCCGTTTTGAGTTTCGGTGAGTAGAGGTTCAAGACCGGAGCAAGAAGAATGGGCCCTGTAAAGCTCCACGTAATGATGGTTCAAACGCTCAAACCTCTTGAACACTTCAGCAACGGCGAGAGACCCATGACACAACTCAAACCACCCCCTATACAAAGCTCGCTCGTCCGTCAGGTCTTCCTGTTCACCGCGGATAAAAGGGGGAGCAATATTGGCCATCATGTCTCTGCAGAGGGCAGCATCGTTCAAGCTAGTGTTGGCCGTCAGCCCCCAGCTGGGAATGAAAGGCTCGCCAGAACCCATTCGGCCAAAAACACCTATAATCAAGAGAAGTTAGCAAAAAAAAAAGCTAACAAATACCTCCGGCAAAAGGACTGGCCTGATGATGAGAGTACCTTGAACATTCACCACAGTCGCACTCGTTCCAGCTTCTGCGACGAAGAAATATACATCATAAAGGAATAAAAAATAATAACAAGATACACCCCAAGCTAAAAAAACATACCTTGACCGGCGGGATCGGGAATGGCTCCTGAGAAAACAAGGGGAACCTCCATCGAGGGATTCCCCTCATCAAGAGAACCAACCTCCTGACCACCCTCACCACCGCCACCCACACTCCCCTGCTCGACATTATCAACAATATCTTTCGGCCTCAGGGTGTTTAGAGGAGACGCTGAATGAGCTCCCTGGGAATTATCAGGGCTAGACAACACTTCAATAGAAGGAGAATCTTGCCTCCTCCTCTTCAACATCGACGAAGCTCCGGCAACCGGCCTCCTCTCCGCCTGTTTCCTCTTTTTTTCCTTTGCCTTTAACACCGGCGGGTCAGCTTTCTCCACAATCTTCTGGACCCGGCTCGTCTCAGGAATGGACTCATCAACTTTCAAGGGTTGGGTCACGTGCTGGGGTATTTCCTCCCATTTGACCAACGGGCGGCCCCGACCCAACCGGGATCCCTGCTTTGACCTCAAGCGCATATACTGAGACATCGTGATAACTGGAACAAGCAACAAAAAAAAGAGGAGAAAAATTTATTGACAAAGAAAGAAGAAAATGCCCTAAAAAGGTAAAATAAACTTAGGCGTTTGCGTTTACCGTTCTTGTCAATATCTTTGAACTCCGGACGAAACCCGGGATACTTCCAAACCTTGGTCAATCCAGCCTCGAACAAAAGTCCGGAATGAATCGGCCGGAGTTCCACCACTCCCTCGCATAACTTCCGGACATCGTCCTCGTAACCACCAAAGGGAACATTATCCGAAACATTTGAGTCTGAATGCCTCCATGGCATAGCATCCGGGATAGCCCTCCAGTCAATCAAGAAGAAATTATCCTTCCAATTCTTCAAGCTTAAGCACGTCTCCTTAAAGAGATGCGCAGGAGATTCCCCTCCGGCCCTTCTTTGAAAAGAAAACCAGTGCCCCTGCTTGTTTAACGTGTAGAAAACCTAGAACAAATTTACGGTGGGTTGGATTTCCAAGCTCCGGTAATAAATCTCGAACATGACCAATCTATTTAGCCCAATGGGCACCAGTTGGGAGATATGAACCTTGAAATGTTTTATCATCCTCAAGAGAAACGTAGAGAAGGGAACCCGAACACCCGAAAACCCAAAATATTGTTCATAGAGCCCGATAGCATCACTAGGAAGATTGTTCATCGTAAAATCCGCCGGAGGTAAACGAGGGTGGAGATCAATAGGTATGCCATACTCGCCGACAATGTTCTCAAGCTCCCCTTCGGAGAGCACGGAGGAGTATATGTGCATATCAGACTTGGGAGCAATATCGGAGGAAGGTACCACGAAACTAGAAGCCATCGGATAATGACAAGAAGGTAAAACGCAAACGACGAAGGAATAATAGAAAGGAATGCATCTGAGCTTATCGAAGACTTCTAAGCGGAGCTTATAAAGGTAAAATTACAAAAGACTTATATAGGCGAAGGGTACGGAAGAAACGTCCCATCGTGTCAGGAAGAGACGCAGACGAATCTGAACCGTCAGTGACGACACATCCGACACGTGGCACAATCCCACATATCTCGGTAAGTATTATTTTAACCTACTGGGCTTGGGCTCACTGTTCACAATGCGACCCATGAAACTAGAGCAAATCCAATGACTCCAAACGGGCCCAAGTAATGACTAGACTAAGTATCACGTCACTTGTCAAAAACAAGTAACATGATACTGGGGGGACATGACGACGTATATGGTCCATCGGCTCAATAGTCGAAGGACTCAATGCTCTACCGAATGGCGTGCCGACAAGTCACTATCCGAAGGGTTCGTTGACCGACAAGACTTTGGCATTTAAGCGCGAATACAATTTGTCTAATTCTCACGGGTGTCGGAGATGACGCCAGGAGAGCGATTCGATCACGATAGCACCAACGGCCCATAGAATGCGACAGCCCAGGGGCCAGGATAGTGACATCGAGGAGTATAAATACACATCTGATGGTGGTAAAAAGTATCATTTTCTACACACACATATTTACACAATACCTTTCGGCTTAACCCCTACTTACTCTCACGCCGGAGTCTGGTCCTGAGATAACATCCGAGGCGAGACTAACGCGTTGCTCATCTTAACAGGTATCCAAAAACTTATTTCACAAGACTAAAAGATTTCTGAAAGACCTTACAAAAAATACTTCGACAATTCATACACTATTATGTTCAAAAGAAAATTCACACACTATAGTAAAAAAACAAAAAAAAAAAAAAAAACAAAAAACAAAAAACAACTATAGTGAGTCAAATCCCAACACCTTGACATATTTGGCATGCAAAGGTTTATTGACAATGGAAGGAAGTGGAAACTGATGAGTATTGTCGGATCACGCGCACTCCAACAACTACCTCACTCTCCCAACACGTCTCCCCTTTTTTCCCCAAATCATATTAAATTAGGGTTCATACTAACCCCCATTTTCATTTCCAACCCACAAATTAAATTCACATAGATCCACTTGATCATTTTCCAATTCGTTTAAAACCCATCAAATTCACACCAAATTAAACGTACCCAGATCATAAAATTAGAAATTGATCATTTTTTGTAAGTTAAAGTGACTGATTTGGTGTTTTTTGTTGTATATTTGTGAAAATACATCAAGTTTAGATAAACTAAAAGATACCCAGATCATAAAGTTTTGAACTTGGTCAGTTTTTGTAAGTTAAAGTGACTGATTTGGTGTTTTTGGGGGGTTTTTGGTGCATATTTGTGAAGTTACATTAAATTTATATAAATAAAAGATACCCCAGATCATTAAGTTTTGAACTTGATCAGCTTTTTTATGTTAAAGTGTCTAGTTTTGGTGTTTTTTGTGGTTTTAGTGCATAGTGTTTATAAATAAGTAAAAAACCAGCCCAGATCATAAATTTTTTGACTCAATCAAGTTTTTTAAGTTGAAGGGACAATTTGGTGTTATTTTGTGGTTTGGCGTGAATTTGTGAAAATTCAAACCAACCTAGATCATAAAGTTTGAAACTTGATCATTCTGTAAGTTGAAGTGACTAATTTGGTGTGAATTTGTGAAAAAAGTATGACTTTTAGTTGGAAGAAGAAGATTAGGCGTAACGGGTTTTCGAAATTAGTGGCTGATCTTCAGTCGCCAAAACATGGTGGTTCTTTGGTGGTGGAAACCGGTTTTCCAACTTCTTTGATTGATTTGTATGTTAGGAATCGAGGTAGGTTTCGTAAATCGAATGCAAATAAACAACAGAGTGGAAATGATTTGAATACTGTTGTTGCAAATGATATGAATAGTTATAATGGAAATTATGATATTTTAGAAGAGGATGTTGGTGATGGTGAATGTGAGATTGAGAATGAGCAATGTGAGATTGAAAGCGTGCAATTTAGTGAAGTCGAGAGTGATGAAATTATAGAAGAGATTGAGAATGAGAAGTGTGAGATTGTAACTGTGAAATTTAGTGAAGTTGGGAGTGAGAAATGTGGTGAGACTGTAGCGGAAAAGAGTGTTGAGATGGTAAAATTGAATATGGTATACGTGGTATTGTTGAAGGTTTTGTTAATGATGGTTTTGGTTTTAGGGACTAAGAGGTTTAAGGTTGGGATTACGCTTTCGGCTTTCGTGCTTTTCTCATTAGAATTGGTTGGGAAGGCGTTTTTAGGGAGATCAAGTTTGATAAGAAGATCAAGTGTAGATGCGGAAATGCCTATTGAATCATTTAATACCGATATAGAAAGCTCAAAAAAGAATAAAATTAGAAATACAATTGATGTTGTCAGTAAAGAGGTGTTGGAGATTGAAGAACAAGTAGAATCGAAACAGGAGGTTAGATCAGAAGAAGCATTAGATGAAGTGAGAAGTGAAGGTTCAATGGAGATTAGACATAAGAGTTCTCGTAGAGCTATAATGAAATCGAGGATGAAGAAACTTGTACCTAAGAAACTAAGGAAGTCTTCCGTGGGTCCGAAAGACGAGATATTATCATGTACATCCAAGGAAGTAAAAGAAAGAGTGAGACGTGACCAAGATGTCAAACCATTAGTTGTATCTAGTTTACGCTCAGATTCAAAAGGTGTGACCTTTTGTATCGCGAGGCAAGAACAGGACGAGATTGTAGATTTAGGTCAATCTTCTTCATCGACTATGGCAAGTGAATCTGATTGTAAAGACAGTATGGAACAGGAACGAGAACATAATTCAGGGTATTTAGTTCTGTGTTTGATTGTTCTAGTTGGACTGATCGGAGGACGGGTTTTGGCTTTGGTACTGGCATTATCTTGGTGCTTGATGATGACGAAAATACAATGGAGAAATGTAACGTTTCCCATCTGCTAACTTAGATATGATTTACAATTTGTTTTTTTTTTGTTTGTTTTTTTTTCAGTGTGTCTAAATCTTGTTGTTCCTTACTTGTGCACAACTTTATTTAAGCAATAGAACTATACCTATACAGCTATATTATACTTGTTATTCCTGTACTCCTACTTCACTATACTTGTTTAGTTCTTAGAGTGTGTTTGGGATTGCATATTGTCCTGCTTAAAGTGTTTATAAGCACATTGAAAGAAGCAGATAGCTAAATACTTGCTAAAAAGTGCTTATCAGCCTTAAAAATGAGCTGATAAGTCAATAAAGAGGTTCAAGCTCAAACATTAAAAAGGCCTATTGCTTAAGGAAATAAGCTAGTAAACTGAAAAAATACGACATTCCAAAACCTTAGTTCATTAAAACAAACACACAAATTCTTGTTATCACCTTATTGCTTTCATCTTCTTTTTTGTTGTTATGATTATGATTACTATAGTGCTGAATGAGAGGATTGCTTACGGAATTTACATTCAAGTATGTATATGTATCTCTGTAATTGCGCAAGTATACGCTTGAAAGAAGTCTTTAACAGTTACTGTTAAATTCTCTTCCTTATTGTTCCAGATTGATGTACCATAGCTCGTATGTGGCTCTCTTTAAAGACAATATTGTGTGGTATAAAATAGCCCTAACTTCATGTCTGTTAAGTAGTTATTAAGCTCGCACTCTAAAAGGTGCTGTCATCTAGCTCGCACTCGTTTGACCCTCTATCAAGTAGTGGCTATTTCAGCTCCATTCGCCTTGTCTAGTTAAGTATAAGTGTACGATAGGCGATCCAAATCTGAGTAATTCCAGTAATTTACAGGCAATAGTGAGTCTTTGACTTATGCTTCCCAGTGGGGTTAAGATACTTGGATATGCAGAAGAGGTTGATGCTTAGCCTTGTTGAATTTCAAATTGGTCGTGGAAGATAAAGAGCAATCGAATCACCGATAAGCTAATATGAGGTATAGTTGTATAGGATTATTTAGGCGTCCCTTTTAATGTGGTTGGTTCAAACGCCAAAAGTTCTTCGATCTATGAAGTGGAAATATGTGGTATTTGCTGACGTGCAGAAAATCAAATGCTCTTAACGTATGTGATAATACTCTCATTTGCAAAGAATAGCTAATGTAAGGGTCATTTAGGAAGAGATCAGAAGGTTATGTTTAAAGGGTGGAACTGAACGATCGTCCCAAATAGATTCAGCGTTGTCAAAGTTAAATTCTCCAGTATATAGCCAAAGATGAATGTGTTATACATAGAGTACAAAATGATTCATTGCGTTATCACACGTTCTGTATGAGGATCTACACAGTTTTGTTATATATCGTTTTGTCAGAGTAGTAGGGGTCGTTTGGATTAGCTTATTATAAGGAGCTTATGCCAATAAGCCTAAAAATTAGCTAATCCAAATAGTGCCTTATAACTTAGGAGCCAGCTAAATGTGCTTAACCAACTCCCAATAAGATTTTGAGTTTATCAAGATTTACTATTTGCAGCACGCCAGCATGATGCACTACTTTAACAATGTTCCTTTCTTTATTTTTACTGATTATTTACACTTCAACATCTGATAAGCATTTTTCACGGGTTTTTATGTATGTCCGTCCATGCCTAAAAAGAGAATAAAAACTTTTCGTACACCAGCAAACATTATTAATTATTTATTGCTGAAACACAGTTAGAACATTCTACATTCGATAGTATTGTTAGTATTATTGATTTTAGTCCGCGCATTGTGACGGCTGATATTCTGGAATCAAAATTTGGCGAGCAATATTTTTTGATTACATGTTTTTCACGATAATGATTTACGCATGGCGAGAAGTTTAAGTAATAACTTTTTCACACATTAATTCATATTAAAATATCAAGTACATGTGTATCACGATGCAATGGTGATAACAAAATAGTAATCGGTAGTATTACGAGGTTGTGATGATTGACGGTGAAATGTACTTGACTACTTGCTAATCAATAAATGTTGTGCAATATTCGTCACAATATTATATAATGTGTAAAAATAAAGAATCTTCGTACTTTATATGTTTACAAGTTTTCATACTTTATAAATCATCTGAAAATCTTTGTACTTTGACAGGTAAAAGTCTTTTCATCAAATTTATTAACAAAATGATTAGAATGTTAGTAAACTTGTACTAATATATATACATAAATGATAAATGTTTTCTAAACATGCAATTTAAAAAAAAAAATAATGTTAATAAACCAAACAAAAATTTAGCATTAAATTTATAATGTTTTGATGAATTATATTGTTTAATGTATTATTAATAGCACTAATCATTTGTACTACTGTAATTTATATTTTTTAAACATAAGTTATTTAAGTGAGAAAAAAGACTTCCTCCATTACATGTAGTAGAAATATGAGATAAGTGAACATGTAGCTCTCATAAAGTTAATCTTAGATATATAATCATATCAAATTATAGTTTATTGTTTCAAATACATCAAAATTAAATCATATTTGATTAAACAAAATGTCAAATGAGCTTTTATAATTTCGTTTAATAGATTAAAAAAAATATCGTTTCTTTTATATAGTTTGCACCTTGCGAACAACTTAATATTAAGTTAACATTTTGATTTCTATATAATTTCACAAAGCTTTGAGAAAACTATTAGTGTTGATAGAGAAAAAAACCGAGGATAGATAACGTTTTTCATGATTTCGGTTATGAAGAAGATGTAGTTTTGATATTTTCTCTAGGTAAGCTAGGTACATGACAATCACATATTTTCTCGTATCTTTAATATGTTACATTTAATCTTTTAGCTGAAGTACGCATCAATAGTTCATCGTTAAATATTTTTTTTTCATGTGCACACTACAAATATTCAATTAGACATTTTTTCCATCATAAAAAACTTAAAAAATACAGTTTGACTTGTGAACATAAATTATTACAGGTTGGTTTTGATCATTTTACACAGGATTAATTGTTTAATCACCATCATGATTCATGAACATCTTGCATAGTTGCATGTCACTTTAGACTAATTTATAATTACGTTTTATGTAAAGCTAAAGCTGTTTAATAACACACCACCACCTTTTCAAAAAGTGAATTTGAACACTTTAGCCTGCACCCAGATTTTTTTTCTGATCATTTACTTAAATAATTTACTTAATAATAGTACATTATATAGTCTCATTATTTCCTATTTATTACCACTAAATACCCAATCAATACTCATGCTGACGTGGCAAGATCCCCCATAACGGCTACTAATAATCCGACCGTTTATTTCAAACAAAGTCCACCCTTTTCAATCTCATAACAACAAAAGTGGGCCCCACACATGTCCCCACAATCTCAGATCATCAAATCAACGGTCCAGATCACTTGACCGTTTAAAATTCAAATAAAACCCCCTCTTTTAACACTCTACAAAAACCCTTACAATATCTTAACAATTTACAAATTTTATAAATCTTCATATGTTTTAATGAAAGTTTATATTTTTATTACATAAAATCACAATTCTTGAATACCCTTTCATTATTCGTAAAAGCGAGAAAAGTGAAGAAAAAAAAAATGGTGATTAGTACTCGTGACTCACCGTCTTCCTCTCCTGTGAGGATTACGGTTGGTTCGTCTGGTGGGTTGCGTAATATGGGGTTAACTAGTCCGATAAGACGAGCTTCGATTACCAATTCGCCTTTAAGTGGGACGAGGCGATCGGGTGGTTCGGCTGCTGGTGGTGGAGGTGGTGGGAGGTATTTGTCGATGTCGAAAGATGGAGGAGGGGATGAGTATGTGGCGTATACAGTTCATATACCGCCGACGCCGGATCATCAGTTTATGGCGAATTCGCAAGAGAGTTTGGAGTATGGGAATGTTCAAGGAAACCCTAATGAGAATCGGATAAAAGATACGGTTTTTACGGGCGGGTTTAATTCGGAGACACGGGCACATGCTAAAAGAATGAAATCTGTGGAAGAAGTTACTGTTTTGAAGTCAAAATTGCTGTGTCAAATGAACGGGTGTGACGAGAAGCTGCTTGATAAATCGTCTAAAACTCAATGTGAATGCGGTTTCAGAATCTGCACAGAGTGTTACTTGGACTGTTGTTCAAATGGGTCGGGTGTTTGTCCTGGTTGTAAAGAGCCTTTTCGTGAAAATTATGATGAATCGGACAACGAGGATGAGTTTCAGCCGATGATGTCTGAGGAAAAAGATACTGTAAACCCTTTAAGGAAAAACCGTGGTGGGATAAGATTGGAGAATAATTTTTCACTTGTGAGGTCATTCAAGGCGCCTAATCAAGAGTTTGATCATACGCGTTGGTTGTTTGAGACTAATGGGACGTATGGGTTTGGGAACGCTGTGTGGCCAAGAGAAGGGTGTCTCCGTGGTGGTGAGTATGAGGCTCCGCCGTCGTTTAATAATCGGATGAATAGACCGTTGACCCGAAAAGTTGGGATTTCTGCTGCTATTTTAAGTCCTTACAGGTTAGTGTTGTGTGAATATGATAAAATTGTTATATTTTGTGTTGTGTGAATAGGTTAGGGTTACAAATTGTTTAATGGGTTGATTAGACTTACAATTATAGCAATCTGCATTTTTTTTAATAGGTTAGGGTTTCAAGTTTCTGAATGGGTCGATGTGGGTTAAAATTATAGGATATTAACAACCTATATTTGGCTATTTGCTGACATATTAGGGTTACCACTTATTTTATTGGGTTGATAGGGGTTATGTGATTATGATTTTAGTTCTATAAAAGATGATGATTGTGCTATTTGAAAGATTTTGTTATTGTGTTAAAGAATGTTATTATAGTTTTAGAAAGTTTTGGATGAAAAGTGTTTTGGCAACATAACCCGACCCGTAAAAGATACTTTACCCAACTGGTTATACCCACTGCTAATTATACTAGAATTGCGACAATTTGTATTTTATGTAAGGTCGAACTGGGGTTGTATATACTAGATAAATTTTACAAAAGTTGCTGGAAATGTATCTCTTATGCATATAAAGTTTTCAAGTATCATAAATTATATAGGTTTTGTAACTAAAATTGACATTAGTTTTAGAAAGTATGTGTTCTGGTACAACTCAATTCGTCAACTAATACCTGATATTATCCATTTTGGCCCGTTACTAAACTTGTCGAGTCGCTCATTTAGCACACACACTGATGCATAAATCTTTAACTTTCATTAACTATATAGGTTTTATAAAATTTGTGTTTTGGTACAACCTGATTCAGACAACCAATATCAAAAGTATCCATTTTGATCTGCTACTAAGCATGTCGACTCACTCATTTAGCACATGTATGCTTTTAAGATATTTGTTGTTAATTGCTAATTTGTGCAATGTGCAGGTTACTGATTGTTCTGAGGCTTGCAGCTCTTGGTTTATTTCTAACATGGAGGATCTTACATCCCAACATGGACGCTATCTGGCTATGGCTAATGTCAGTCATCTGTGAAGTATGGTTCGCGTTTTCATGGCTCATGGACCAGCTTCCTAAGCTATGTCCAGTCACTCGGTCTACTGATCTCACTGTCCTTAAAGAACGTTTTGAGCCAACTGTAAACAACCCGAAAGGACTATCAGATCTTCCTGGAATCGACATCTTTGTTTCAACAGCTGATGCAGAAAAAGAACCCCCTTTAGTTACAGCCAACACCATTCTCTCAATCCTAGCTGTTGATTATCCGGTTGATAAGGTCGCGTGTTATTTATCAGATGATGGTGGGTCATTGGTTACATTTGAAGCTTTAGCAGAAGCTGCTAGCTTTGCAAGAACATGGGTTCCTTTCTGCAGGAAGCACGATGTCGAACCTAGAAATCCTGAGGCGTATTTTTCACAGAAAGGGGACCCGTTGAAGAATAAACGTAAAGTAGATTTTGTAAGGGAAAGAAGGAAGGTGAAACGGGAGTATGACGAGTATAAAGTGAGAATCAACGCGTTACCTGAGTCGATTAGAAGAAGATCAGACGCGTGTAATGCACGAGAAGAAATATTGGCTAAAAAGAAACAGATGGAGAATGCGGGAAGTGTAACTGATTCAGTTAAAGTTCCTAAAGCGACTTGGATGTCGGATGGGAACACGTGGCACGGGACATGGTTTTCGGGTGAGGAAGATCACATGAGAGGTGACCACGCGGGTATCATTCAGCTGATGTTAGTTCCACCGGGTCCAGAATGTACTTACAAAACAGAAGAAGATCCCGAGGATCTGATCGATACAAGAAACGTTGATACCCGTCTACCAATGCTGGTTTACGTATCTCGTGAGAAACGTCCAGGATTCGATCATAACAAAAAGGCAGGAGCTATGAATGCATTGGTTCGAGCAAGTGCTATAATGTCAAACGGGTCGTTTATACTAAATCTCGACTGTGATCATTACATTTATAACTCGATGGCAATAAAAGAAGGGATGTGTTTTATGCTCGATAGGGGTGGTGACAAGATCTGTTATGTTCAGTTCCCGCAAAGGTTTGAAGGGATTGATCCAAGTGACAGGTATGCTAATCATAATACGGTGTTTTTTGATGTCAGTATGAGAGCTTTAGATGGACTACAGGGTCCTATGTATGTGGGGACGGGATGTATCTTCAGAAGAATTGCTCTTTATGGGTTTAGTCCCCCTCGAGCCACTGAGCACCACGGCTGGTTCGGTGGGAAAAAGATCAAGTTTTCACTGAAAAGATTGAGAAAGAACAAAACTGAAGAGGATACTGAGATGATCTTGCCTATAGTAGATGATCAGAACACCGAAGACGATGAATTGAAACAGGCTTTGCTTCCAGAAAGGTTCGGTGATTCTACCTACTTGATCGACTCGATTGCAGTGGCTGAATTTGGAGGACGGTTGATTCACGAGTTACGTGGAAAGTTCAGTCACGGAAGACCATCAGGTTCACTTGCTGTTCAACGAGAGCCTATAGATCGAGCAGCTATTGAGGAAGCGATTAAGGTTGTTACTTGTTTCTATGAAGATAAAACAGAATGGGGTAAACGTGTTGGGTGGATCTACGGTTCGATAACAGAAGATGTTGTTACTGGTTACCGAATGCATAACCGTGGTTGGAGATCCGTGTACTGTGTCACAAAACGGGACGCTTTCCGTGGCACTGCTCCGATAAATTTAACTGATAGGCTGATTCAGGTCCTCAGATGGGCTACCGGGTCGGTGGAGATCTTTTTCTCGAGGAATAATGCTCTCTTTGCTAGTAGAAGAATGAAGTTTCTGCAAAGGATCGCGTATTTCAATGTCGGGATGTATCCGTTCACATCCATTTTCTTATTGGCCTACTGTGTTCTCCCGGCTCTGTCCCTCTTTTCAGGCAAATTCATTGTTCAGTCACTAAATGTGACGTTTCTGATCCTCCTTCTAGCCATTACAGTTACGCTTAGCATGCTGGCCTTACTGGAGATCAGATGGTCGAAAATCACCCTTCATGACTGGTGGAGAAACGAGCAGTTTTGGTTGATTGGTGGGACCAGTGCGCATCCAGTTGCAGTGATCCAAGGTCTGCTAAAGGTGATTGCAGGGGTCGAGATCAACTTCACCTTAACATCGAAGCCAGCTGCAGCTGATGATGGTGAAGATGAGTTTGCTGAGCTGCATGAGTTCCGTTTTACTATGCTGATGATTCCACCAGTGACTATTATCTTACTGAACGTGGCTGCAATTGCGGTTGGGGTCTTTAGGACCATATACAGCCCGTTTCCAGAATGGAGTAAGCTTTTGGGGGGCGTATTCTTTAGCTTCTGGGTGCTGTCACATTTGTATCCGTTTGCTAAAGGGTTGATGGGAAGGAATGGGAAGATATCGACAATTGTGTATTTGTGGTCGATGTTGATTTGCATTGTGGTGTCGCTGATTTTTCTGTATATTCATCCACCAGATGGGAGCAGGGGTCAGAGTTTCTTGATGAGGTCTCAGTTCCCTTGATTCATTATATGTGCTTTTGTGTAAAGCTTTATGTACTATTAGGACTATTAAGAAAGATGTTCAAGTGTTTTAAAGGCACCACGCCAATTGACACTTTGGCTCGTGGGGTAGATTCTTTTGTTCGGTGTTATTAGTAACTGTGTAATCAGTGGTTTGTTGGTTCGTTTTGTATTACATCTTGTAAGAAATTAATACTATCCCATCTTCATTTTCACTAGAAATACTCGAGTTTCCCATGGTGTTATTAGTTGCAATTATTCTACAAATGAAGAGTGTCTTTGCCATTTTTATCTAAAACCAGCTACTTGTGATGTAAAAAGTTGCAGCAGGGAAATTTGACTTCATCAGGACTGCCTCTGGCTCTTGGCATGGATTCGGACCAAAATGTATGCTGGGTTCGGATGCAGACATAACCTGAGAAGAGAATCATCTGGTTTGCCTTTATAATCAGCAAGTTAATTTGCCATTCCTCCGACTCAGCTTTTATACTTTTATGGCGTCACGTATATATCTAATCAACGTTATTCAAGTATATTAGCTCGGTTGAATTATGCAGCAAGCCAGTATTAAGTAGCTATATGTGCGAGTTCCATATAAATGTAAGAACAATTCTTTATTCGGACCTTACTGATGTTGATAACAGAAACTCCAAAAGAGCTAAGCAATGGGACGATGCACAATAAATACATGAATTAAGTGGTCAAGAAATAGTGAAATACAGATAACATTTCATACCCCCTCAAAACCAGCATAACACGGAGTTCATCTTTCTATTTTACCACCATTATTCATGTTCTTAAGATCAGTTCTGATAGCATAAACTCGATATATAATATAGAAACAGACAGATATGTGCCAAGGCAAACGCAAGAGCCTAACAAACTTGCAGTTAAGAGCACCTTACAGTGAGCTAATCCGAAAACCTAAGTTACCATATTCATATTTCATCAAATAATTTGAGGTCAATATTTGGTGTTACTCGAAAACTCCAAAAAAAATTGGGTTATAAGATCCACCGAAGTGGAAAGCCTTAACCGGATGTGTATGGTAACAGGTAAGCTCGAAAGCTGTTCCCGTCCCTGTCAGGGGAGATGCCAACCATCTCTCCTTCTTACGAACACGTTTGGTCCATTTCCTATCCTCTTTATAAACGTATGTTTTTATTGCTCTTCATCCGATGTGGGATAGGACTTTTTATTTATTTTATATTTTCTTTTTTACTTGACTTTTAGCATAATGAAAACACCAATATCTAAACTTTAGTGAAAATACATAAATAGATATATGTAACAAGGGTACAAGACCCTCTTCATTGGCATTCAACATCTCATTTCAATTGTATTTTCTAGGGATTATGTATTTGGTAACTATTAAATTTTTTAAAGCCGCTTATTTATTTTAACTAACTTATGGGTCATTTAAATATGTGTTTGTTTTCGTTTATAATAATCTCGTTCAAATTCTTGTCAAGAATTTGTACAATTTTAAGAATAAAGCTAACTTTAACATATCAAAACAATAAAACTGAAAATTGAAACGTAAAACATTAGTTAAATTCATAAATCACTTTCGACTAAATAAGGTTTACTTAAATAATAGCTAAGACTATTATTTTACATCTTAATAGTTATTTGTGTTGTTTTAATATGTTATTTTTAGCTTAATTCTCATTGTATCTAAGATTTTCGCGAAATAATCATCAGTAATTGGTATAAACGAAAGCAAACACATAACTAGATGACTTATAAATTAGTTGTGATAAATTAATGGTACAAAAGTAGTTAAAGTTAAAATGGCCTCCAAATACATAATGTCTATTTTCTAGAATGAACATCATTTGGTTTGGTTTGGTAAATTTGTTTTTTTATAGATCCACAATTAATTGAATTTGGTTATTTCACATTTTCCAAGTGTATGATATGTTTTTTGAACAGAAAGTGTATGGTATGTTAATGATTTGGGTGTTTGGTTAATTTTAAGCTTAACTCGGTTAGACCGAACAAGAAATTATTGCGCAACAATGGATCCTTCTTTGTTTAACCTTCTTAAGCATAATACTATAAACCCAACAAAATTAATGTACCGAAACTAAGATTATAAACATTAAGCACAACAACATCTTAAACTCATTATCTATATCACCTCGTTGAAAGTTGAAAATTCAGTGCATAAAACGCCTACCCTTTATTATCAACCAATATTTTCTATCAAAATACTTTTAATTTCATTAATATTTTTCAGCTAAATGTCATATTTATTTATAGTTTAGACCACAGCATAATTTATACTACATAAGTGTTATTTGAGACCAATGTTACAAAGTTATAATACAAATACAATTATCAAGTGCAAATACAAAGTCTAATTCATCTTTTCATCAACATGAATAATTTTAGCAACGTCATCAATAAGTTTATTCTCACGAAACATATAACATGAGTGCACTTGCTCATCGGAATATTTAGTTACACGAGTATCTGCCACAGCAAGGCGTGAGTACCCATCAAATGATTATAATACTTAAATGTTCATTAACATAAATGGTTTGATTCGGTTGATGGACAAACCTTATCAAAATTAAGTTTTCAATGTTGTACTTTTTGGTAACTAACGGCTTTTTTATTTGGTTTTGTGAATTGATTTTTTAGTTCTTCCGCTTTGTTTAGGTTTTCACATAATTTATTTGCTTACTCTTACTTTTCGAAGATCGGTGACCTCGTTTCTTTTAAAATATTATTGATCAAAATTTCTTTATCTTGCATCGTTACATAACCACATTACCAATCAACTACTGTGTACTTGTTATAAATTAACTAACGACAATTGTTAGGATTCTTACGACACAACATTTCATCAAATCCAACATAGAAACTCAATTGAGGATTTCATTGTAATACCAATTAGGAATAATGTTGGGTCTGACAAACCGATCCAATTGTCTCTGACAAGTATTTAAACATAAAATAGCCTAATACACCTTCTGAAGGTCAGTGAGCATAAAGTATCTGATAACGATCAGAGAGAATGTCACTTCATAACTATCAATGTGAACCTGATAGTTATCAGAAGAGAGATACTCCCTGATATGCTATCAGAGAACATGTCTCCCTGATTATTATTCATAAGGTGATACTCATCGATAAAGAAATCAGTAAGTGTTGTATAAAGCTCAAACATATGTATGGCTTCAAGGACGTCGAAGACCAACTGAAGAAAACATCTCAAAAACTGATGCGGTGTCAAGGAGTGATTTACAAGGATCTAAAAGCAACACCAGGGTCACTGGGATCTGACAAATGTCCCTATGACTATTGAAGACTTAATTCAAGTTTACAACCTCAACCTTCTGAATGTATGGGCAGGAAACTTTCTTGAGAAGATAAGATCAAGTACTTATCGATATACAAGAAACATGCATTGGAACTATAAGTTGTCAAATCAGGAAAGCCTAAAGTATGCTTCAGACTAGCCTACTAGGCATTTACCTATTCAAAGCAAGTGGACAACTTTAGACCCATATGCAACCACTATTTCCCCTCTATATAAACCAAAGGTTGTAATTGGATTAAGTAGAGATTCAAACGTAGAAAAATAATACAAAGTATTATAGTTATAATCCTCCTCTCCTAGGAACAACAATGCAAAGCTAGCTGCCTCTTGTTGTTTGAGTTAGGTCAGAATCTGTCATCAACCGGGGTAGTTTTCCGTAGGCTATCCCTTGTAAATCTTAGATTCATTTCTAATAAGGTTGATAAAAGTTGAAAAGTACAAATGGTGTTATTAGCATATATGTGTCGTTCTCAAGCAAACCCAAACTCAACCCAGTTGATGTTCATCAGTTTTCCTCACTTGCTAAAACTGTTGTTCTTATCCTTCATGGTTTGCATGAACGCGTGTGCTCAAACCGGACCCCAACAAGTGGTACCAGAGCGGGTGGGTTTTTCTTAATCCATATCCGTTCTTGATTGACTTCTAATAAAAGATAGCCGTTCTTGAATGACGGTTAATAAAACTTAATCAAACCATCCTCTGCCAACCTCACTAAAATCTACCCTTTCCAAAAATCATCATGCTTCATTTTTGCAAGATCTTGTCTTCTCACAATGATCGTGTAAGAATAAAGAAGCACCAGTAGTCTCTCTTCCAACATTATTTACCACACTCTTCAAATCTTTACATTCTGAGATGTCACAGTGTTCAGAAACAAGGATAAATGATGTTCAAATTATCGTAAAATTTCTCTTTCAAATCATCTCAAGAGTGAATAAGTATAATACTTAAAAGTCATGAAGAGTGATCTTGAAAAGAAAGAAAAATGGTTGCCATCAACAGTAACCAAGATGAGTAAAGAAGCTTTTGGAGTTAAAAGAAGAGGCAATAAAGATGATTAAATGGGAACATCAGGGGAAGGATGGTATTGTATTCTGAATATGCTCAAAACAACATCAGGGAATACTCGGTGGATGAAGTATCCTCTATGAAACTTCACTGAAGACAAGAGCAACAAAGTATCTCACAAATGTCCCTATGACTATTGAAGACCTAATTCAAGTTTACAACCTCAACCTTCTAAATGAATGGGCGGGAAAATTCCTTGAGAAGATAAGATCAAGTACTTATCGATATACAAGAAACATGCATTGGAACTGTAAGTTGTCAAATGAGGAAAGCCGAAAGTATGCTTCAGACTAGCCTACTAGGCATGTGCCTATTTAAAGCAAGTGGACAACTTACTGTAGATCCATATGCAACCACTGTTTCGCCCTCTATATAAACCAAAGGTTGTAATTGGATTAAGTAGAGATTCAAACATAAAAAAATAATACAAAGTATTATATTTAGAATCCTCCTCTCCTAGAAACAACAATGTAAAGCTAGTTGCCTCTTGTTGTTTGAGTTAGGAGAGAATCTGTCATCAACCGGGTAGTTTTCCGTAAGCTATCCCTTGTAAATCTTAGATTCATTTCTAGGAAGGTTTATAAAAGTTTAAAAGTACAAATGATGTTATTAGCATGTTTATATCGTTCTCAACCAAACCCAAACTCAACCCAGTTGATGTTCATCGGTTTTCATTACTTACTAAACATGTTGTTCTTATCCTTCATGGTTTGCATGAACGCGTATGCTCAAACCGGACCCCAACAAATAGAATTGTTGTACTGTTTTGTAACTAACGGCTTTTTTTATTTGGTTTTGTGGTTGATTTTTTAGTTCTTCCTCTTTGTTTTGGTTTTCTAACAATTAATTTGCTCACTCTTACTTTTCGGAGATTTGTGACCTCATTTCTTTTAAAATACTATTGATCACTTTTTCTTTATCTTTGCATCGTTATGTAACCACATTACCAATCAATTACTGTGTACTTTTTATAAATTAACTAACGATGACTGTTAGGATTCTTACGACACAACATCTCATCAAATCCAACATAGAAACTCAATTGAAGATTTCATTGTAATACCAATTAGTAATAGAAGAAGTAGTCCACTAAACTTGTATATTAGCTTTAAGGTTATCTTTTCACTGATGTGGTTTAGACCTAAGTGCTTTTTCTTTGTGTTTCACACGGTTCGTGATGTTCGACAACGGCATCTTAGTAAGAGTTAACTCGCGGGGTCAGCAAGCGTTATGGTTATTGCAGTTGTGATGGCTTACAATCTTGGATACCTCTTTTTCCAACCATTCTTATATCTCGTCGACATCACTACTCTATCAAATTGAGTGGTTGAAATTGTTTAGTTGAAGTTCTAAAAGGTTTCATGGTTGGTTTTCACATGTTCTTACACTTTCAATCGGTTGAAATTTTGTTTGCGTTTGGATTACAAAGTTGCTTCTTCATTTGGTAGATTTTCACGTTTGTAATCTCCAAATAAGATTGTTGTAATTTTAGGATCACTTTTGTCATAATTTTATTTGGTATCTTATTTTTTATAGTTTCTAGCTTCTTGCTAGTATTTATTTAATGATATAATTTACTTTTTAAAGTTTTTAAAATAAAATTAAAAAAGGGTGTTTGGGAATTCTTTTTCTTTTTCTTTCCGTTTGCTTGCTTTTCTTTTTCTAAGAAGAAAATTAGTCTTTTCATTTAAGCCGCTACTAATTTGTTTTTCATGCACAAAACCATATATTATAAGTAGTCAATAAACTACTTTTTTATTTTATTTTATTTAAGCCTATGAATTTTCACAAATTATGTCAACCATATCTCTTGATAGCCGTCAGCACTCACCATTTAATGAGCAAGCGTAGCATCTTTGGATCAAGATCATCTCAAATTCACTTTCAACTTGATAGATCAAGTTAGTGTTGTTGTGTGTGAGATTTGAATTAAAATAAAATAAAATTCTCATTTTAGAGAGACCACTTTGTTTTCCTCCTGATAACATCAAATAGTCCTGAATATTAAGTGTCAATTTTCCCCGTTAATGCTCGTTATTTATATCATTTATATGGATTTATGCTTGTTTTCCATTGTTTTGCACTTTCGGGTAAATTACGAGCATTGGAGCTAAAGAGGCGCGAAATGGAAGCGTTACTAAAGATTTATCACGGTATGCTTATTTTGAAGAAGTTCTGGCGTAACTCATCTCTCACATTATGCCGTAACTATTGCGTGACCCGAAGTCCAACTTATCAGAGGTTACGGCGTAACTCCTCCCAAAGGTTACAACGTAACTCCATTAGGTCAAAAGAGGTTCCACGCCCGATACTTACGCCAGTAACTCTTGCATCACTTACGGCGTAACCAAGTTTATTAAAGACTACGGTGTAACCACTTCTTAGGTTCGCCGTAACTAGCGATCTAGTGCATTTACGGAGAAATAGAAGGTTCTGGCGTAACTCCTCTATGGGTTACGCCGTAATCCGACTGCCTATAAATACCCCACGAATTCCGGCATTTCAAAGCATCCCATTCCACACAACACTCACGAGAGCGTGGGAAAAAGCTCAAGGAGGTCTAGGGAAGCATCAGAGTGTTTCGAGGAGAAGTCACACCATTACTATAAGCTTTAGCGTTTATTATTTCTTTACTTTCAATTCATGTATTTCATACCTTTGAATATTGAATTGATGTGCATGATTAATATGAGCGGCTAAGCACCCTTTGGTTCTAGCCTAGTTATGATTCCTTAATTGTTTTGTTTGCGTTTACCTTTACTTCCGTACAATTATTTCTTAGTGTATGCATGCATAGTTCTTTGGTAGTCACCCTGGTTCGGTAGTTTTGAATGGAGATGAGGCCAATTGCCTAGGAGATATGACCAACCGACCCTAGGTGAGCGGATTGAGACAGGAAGGGTAAGATATGACCAACTAACGACCCTTTCTACTTGTGCGATTTGACTAAGCGATCACCTATCGTTTGGATGAACTTAAGAATTGGGGGTGTAGTGTCTAAGTTCCTAACGGCCGGGCACTCACTATTTAGAATCTAGCATGTAGCGGTACTTAATGACTCGGGCAGGGGACCGGGAACAACGGGACTTATGACGGTGCACCGATTTCTCTGTGGTGGCATCTTTCTTTGATAGGTTAGGCGAATTGACCAAATGTCATCCTCTAGAATTTAACCCCACCAAGTAATTGGAAGTAGGTAGCGTAGACATAACTAGTTAGGAGGATTAACTAGGTTAGCACCACTATTCCTCTATTGATTTCCTTCACCATTTATTTGCTTTTATATTCGCATTAGTAGTTTAATTAATTAAAACCCTATCAAACCATTAATATTCTGTGACAATTAGACTTAGTAATTATCCGACACACATAGCTCTTGGGGCGACCTCGGTTTTACCATTTACTACACTACACACTACCGGGTACACCGCCCGTTAGTGCATTAGGTAGACCATAGGTATAGCGAGACACTATAAATATTAAGACACAGTCAAAAAACTGCATCAAGTTTTTGGCGCATTGCCGGGAGCTATATTAGGATTGATATTAAGTCTTTCATTTCATTTTAAAACTTTTCTCACGATCATATTTCAAGTTTTCGGTACCATGGAAGTTGTTAACATCGATGACCTCACTCTTGAGGAATACTTGGCGTTGACTAGAAGCGGATCAAGGGCGGGTCTCGTAAGACCGACAATCGGAGCGGATGTTTGTTTCGAGATTAAAGACCAATTTATGAGGGAGCTCGCGCTAACCCTTTTCGTAAAACAGGACGAAGACGATATGAGCACGTTGAAAATGTCCTATACATCACTAGCCTTTTCAACATTAAGGCGTGTCTCATGATCTTTGTTATGCTCGGGGTCTTCCTATGACTCTCACTTTGGAGCGGACGGAAGATGGATCGAAGATTGCCGCGGGGTAGTTAATACTTGGCGCCATCTTGAAGAAACACTTTATCCAAAGATATTGCCCACCATCAAAGATTTCTAATCAACTCTTGGAGATCCACAATTTCAAACAAGAAGACGACGAAACTCAGATCAAGCTTGGGACGAGATACAACGATCTTCTTTATAAGTGTCCTACCAATGATCTTAACAACCGGCAGAAGGTCAATATTTTCTACAAAGGAATAAATGTAACTACAAGACGGATCTTTGGATTATCAAGGAGCTATTCCAAACATGACTCCTACTACGCAATTGAAGCCATTCAAAAATGGCGGACCATTCTCAAAAATGGCACGACGGTGGAAGTAAAAGAAACCAAGGTGGAAGTTTCGACGGAATTGCAGCTATCATGAGAAATTGAAAGCCTCGATCGAGATATCTTTGAAGGTCGAGCTATTCATGCCATCCAAGTGGGGTGTGAAAGATGTGGAGGAGGACATCTTACGAAAAATTGTCCTCATATGGACGAAGAGGATATTGAAGAAGCTAAGTACGGAGAAGATCGACCATTTTACGGTAATAATCGAAATAGTAATGGTTATCGAGGAAATTACAACCGTGGGCCTTATGGAGAAAGAAAGCCCAGTCTTGAAGAAACAATTAACAAATTCCTGGAGACTTCGGCCCAGAAACAAAAAGAACAAGATATTTGGTTAAAGGGTTTCCAGGAAAACACTAACAAGAATCTTTCGAACACGGCGAAACCCTAACAAATCTTGGGCGATGATCGAAAAACTCGGTCTTGAGATTGATGGAATGGAACTTAATGAAGCCAAGCGCATGGGGAATGCAATCTTGTTTTACCAATGATTCTCAAAAGTGATTGAGGAATGTGTATTGAATGTCGTGAAAACCGACCAACAGGAAGAGTTACGCCGTAACTACTTCCTTGAGTTCCGGCGTAACCATGCTCCGGAAGGGACATCCAGGTTAGGATCCAGTTTATTCTTGGTTAAGGATGTTAGCACAAGCGGGGTAATTGTTCCATGTTCTGCTGGTAAAATTGATATTTTGGGGATAGTAGACTTTGGGTCCGGTGTAAACATCATGCCTCTATCCATTTCTTAAAATCAAGATAATCCACTTTGGGAAGCGGATATCGTGATTGATCTTGAATATAAGATTATCCCTTTAGGTATTACAGGTGGTATGTGCGTAAAGGTCGATAAATTTACCTCAGCCCCCGAATTTGTCGTAGTCGATTATTTGAACAACAAAAGGAGCATTTGATTCTTGGTAAACCATTCCTTGACACATTAGCTGTCTGGTGGAATCTATGGAGATATTGTGGAGTTTAAATTGGATAAAACCTTGAGCCTTGAGCCAGACAAAATCGTTACAAAGGAACCACCAAAAATTGAATTAGATGACTCCGATAGGTTTCCACCTTCACCTTTTAGCCATTTGCAGGAGTCCGAATCCAGCGACAATGAAGATGATGAGGAATAGATTCCGTTTTCTGTTCCCAGTTACGTTGTAAAAGGAAGAGTTCACTGTTGTGTTCCTTTACCTGAAGGGACCAGAGTAATATTTCCCACATGTTCCCTTTTCCAAAAAGGATGTAATGGAGGAGGGGAGTATCTCATTCGGACGATTAATGATGCTGCAAAAGTTTGGTGGTGCTGGGAAAAGGAAGATGATATCAGAAAGAAGTGGTTACAAGAGCATTGTGCTTTTTGCGAATGGTTCTCCGAGATTAACTGGACCATTCATTTCTGCAAACCAGTTATGATGCACGATGAATACACCTTGGCATGGCCTACATGTAACCCCAATCGCAAGATTTGCGATGGAGGAAAATACCCTGAACCTAAATGGCTCAAACGCAAAGAATGGGCATGTTTTGACGAAGATAAGAGAAGCAATGTAGGATATAGGGGAATCTCATTTGAAAATTGGTTACTCGTAAAGTTTGGGTATGCTCAAATTAATGAGGAAGAAAAGGCTAGGTTTCGTTTCGAATGGGCACGAGCTAATTTTCTACAAAAAAGATACTCCATGACTCATTATATTTCGCCACATGTTTGGGACCATCCTTATTCAATTAAAGACATGGAAGAAGTTGGGCAAGCTCAAAGGCCCCCATAGGAGCCCCACGGCTCTGAGTCTAACTTAAAGACTCGTAAATAAAGAAAAGTGCTCTTTCGGGAGACAACCTGAATTATCTCTTTCTTTTGTTTTTATTTCATTTCTGTTGGGTTTTGTGTTTCTAACCATTTTTGCAAGAAACAATGAAGTAATTCTGCTGCGGTGCTTATACGAGCGAGTTACTGGCGTAACTCATCTTGGTGATTATGCCGTAACCAACATTTTAGCTGTGAAATTCTTGTCGTATTACCAATTACGGCGTAATACCATCTCGATGGTTACGCCGTAACTATTCGCTTCACTGACTCATACTGGTTTTGCGATTCTGACGTAACTCTCTCATAGGAGTTCTGACGTAACTCTCCTCTGCTAATTCTTTCATTTTAAAACACGGTAACCTTGTATTAGTTTTAAATGAACTTTGTGGGTGTGTTCCTGTAAACCCTTACGAGACTTAGCTCGTCCACTTGGGACACCAAGTGGTTTAAAAACTTGTTGCATTCGCTAAATGCAACCGTGATTCCTCTGAAAGTGAGTTAGATTTGTTTTCATTTATATTTTTCTTTTTAGAATTATGCTTGTCGGTATTGTGATTTCGAGGATTGAAGTTTGTTCATGACGCTTAAGCGAAGGCACGATCCTTTCTCATGGGCCTTCTTCTTTATGGAGCAAATTTCGGGAAGTTCTCGCTCTAATTCTACCTTTCTCTTCACCTTTATTTTAATGCCTAGTACAAAGGGACTTTGTACAATTCAAGTGGGGGACGGGGTAGAATTATCTCTTGAACTTTATTTAGCCCTCATTTTCTAGTTTATTTTGAAAAATTATGCCATTTTAAAATTTTGACATGTTTTTCGAACCTAACTAGATTAGAACTTAGCCAGCACATACAACCCTTGATATTACATGGTGAGATTAGCCTTATCCGTTTCTAATATTTTACCCCAAATCCACCAAATTATGAGTGTCTTGGGTAGCTTGTAAACTTTAGAACTTGGCCTTTGCATCATTTCGAGACCATAGGCGAGGTATGTTGAGTTAGCTCGATGTATTGGACTTTTCGGTTTTAGAAAGCGATATTATAGGATTATCACCCAAACGACCTACCATTGTGAGTCTATCGATTAGTCACCTCGACTTTTCGATCCCCATGTGAAACCCTTTTGTTGCACTCCCTTTAGTGCAAGATACCCCTAGATACACCCTTACGAGCCTTTCCTTTCATTTTGTCACCCCAATATATTGTTTCGTTACACCTTACACCTTAGCCTACCCCGTAGTCTTTATTTGTAATTGGAAGTCATCATTTGCCTAAGTTCAAGGTTCGAGTGGAAAGGTTTGGAAATCACGCTTTCATCGACAACAATTGTGAAGATCATTGAAGACCCCCCGAATTCCCATTGTTCATCTCAAGTGGGGGATGTTATGTTATCATGTTATGTTCAAAAAAAAAAAAAAAAAAAAAAAAAAAATATAGTTGATTAAGTTATGATTTTGTAAAGTGCGATGTTATAAGCACTATAGTATGAGCTTTATTGTTTAGTATCGAGGAGGCCACCTCGGTCACATTGGAAGATTGGAGTTGGAGTTATACCAACTGAAGAAGAAAAGGTAGTGTGCCCATCACGACGTCCTCTAATGACACATCTACCTTGCATTTCATGATCCGGTCTCTAGACTTCTAAGCTTGAACTTTGGGCGGACGGTGAAGTGGTGATAACTTAGTTATAGATATAGGCGCACGCTTGTTTTCATTTTACACCAATTATATATCCCATGTCTTATCCTACCCTTTAGTCATGAAGCTTGTCTAGGTGATGCGTGAGCAATCTCGGTGTCTTGGCCATGGATTTAGTCATGTATCATTGATTTTTCCACTTCCCGTGACATGTTAGTAATGACGAGTCACCCTTAACCTTTATCGTGTCTACCCATATTGCCTTCAAGAATTGTTTAGCCCTTAACTCTAGTGGTGGAGATTTGTGTAACCGCCAAGCTTATGATAGAATACATGCTATGTTGTGTGATTGGTGATCACCCGAAATTGACACTTAGAATAGTTGAGAGATTTGAGTGTTTGTTCCCCTTTGTGAGGTGTTCGGCTTTGTTTTATTCTAGCATAAGGATTTGTAAACTCATATTTTCCGGGTTTTGGGAGATATATTTTAGGAATCTATCTAATAAGGTCTACTTGAGGGCAAATAGAGTTCAAGTGGGGGATATTTGATAACATCAAATAGTCACGAATATTAAGTGTCAATTTCCCGTTAATGCTCGTTATTTATATCATTTATATGGATTTATGCTTGTTTTCCATTGTTTTGCACTTTCGGGTAAATTACGAGCATTGGAGCTAAAGAGACGTGGAAATGGAAGCGTTACTAAAGATTTATCACGGTATGCTTATTTTGAAGAAGTTACGGCGTAACTCATCTCTCACATTCGCCGTAACTATTGCGTGACCGAAGTCCAACTTATCAAGAGGTTTGGCGTAACTCCTCCCAAAGGTTCGACATAACTCCATTAGGTCAAAAGAGGTTCCACGCCGATACTTACGCCGTAACTCTGCATCACTTACGGCGTAACGAGTTTATTAAAGACTACGGTAACCACTTCTTAGGTTCGCCGTAACTAGCGAATCTAGTGCATTTACGGAGAAATAGAAGGTTACTGGCGTAACTCCTCTATGGGTTCGCCATAACCAGACACAACCTATAAATAACCCACAATTCCAACATTTCAAAGCATCCCATTCCACACACAACACTCTGAGAACGTGGGAAAAAGCTCAAGGGAGGTCTAGGGAAGCATATGAGCTGTTTCCATAGGAGAAGTCACACCATTACGATAAGCTTTAGCGTTTATTATTTCTTTTACTTTTAATTCATGTATTTCGTATCTTTGAATATTGAATTTGTTAGGTCACCATATTAGTAACACAAGCATCAATATAAGAAACAGAGAATAGAAAGGATCGGATGAACAATACAAACACTTATGCGTATGAATAAGAGAAGAGTTATGCGTATGAAGTGATATGAATTGAACAACCAACCCTCAGTGAGGGTTATACAAAATATTTATAGGAGGAACTAGGGCAACACTCCAAGTTCCCATCCTTTTACTTATTGGGCTTGTCCTAGGCTTATGGGCTTTCTACATAAGCCTAGCCTTGATACTAACATAAAAGCCTTATTAAGCTAACTATTACATATGAATCACTAACACTTGAAATATAGTTTAGGAGTGATTCCAACAATCTCCCTAAGTGTTATTGATGAATGATAGAGTGATAAGCGATGTAGGTCTTGATGTAATAGTAGCTTTGACGCGTCTTGACATTCTTCTTTCTTGTGAGAAGAAGTGTCTTGATTCGAACAATCTCCCGGTGTAGAGAAATTGTTTCCTTTGAAGAGTTACGCTTTGACGTCATCTTTTGCTTTGTTCTTTAGTTCTTTGTTCTTTGTGGTGAAAGTGATAGTATGTTGTTGTTTTACGCATCAGTGCCTTCGTTGCTCTAGTGTCTCCACGTCTTTCTCCAACATGCTCACACGCTCTTTAACGTTGGATTCTGATCTTGATGAAGTTCTCTTAGTCTTTAAACTTTGTAGATTCTTTGACTTGACGAAGAATTATTCTAACTTTGTGTTGCCTTTTGAGAGAACTTGCATTAGTGATGATGTTGGTATGAGCATGTGAAGAATCGCACGATCGATCCGCTCGAGTTTCCATAAGAAAAACATACACACGGTTAGTAATAAGCGGATTCCAGCACTTATAAGTTTGAATTTCGAGGGTTTTAACGACATAGTGTGAAAACACATCTCTAATTCTCACAAAGGCCGTTCTGAACCTGGAGTCCCACAAGTGAGATAACACGATGTACGAAGTACACCTACTGATTCGGATAGTCGTTGAGGTACACGAAGCATCACCTCACGACGTAGACCGTTTGAGACACACTAAGCGTAATCCACGGGAGTTACGAAGTGACTGTTGTCGTGGTGTTTGATGTTGACCTTGGCGGGAGTTTCCATTCAATCGCGAGGATCACATATGTGAACCTCTCATAAATGTTCTCGACAGTTGCTAAGATGCATGAAGGACACGATAATATATCACTTGCGTTCTTTTGTTGAGCGACAAGAGATGAGTTGTCAAGTGTACCTAAGAGATCTTTTGATGAATCTCATGGCTCTAGACTCAATAGTGCACTTTGGTTTTCTGGCGGAGACTAGGAAGAGGTCTCCTTCTTCAATACCGGCAATCTCTAAGAAAGCCGATAGTTTACGTAGGGTTCCTGTGAGAATGAAGCAAGCTTACATTGGGAAAAACTTGAGTGGCTAAGAAGGTTTAGTGCATCGTCCTTTGGGTCCATGACGACTTTTATCTTCAATACGGTGTCATCTAGTGACGACCCGATGTATCTGAATTGAACCCGTGTCTTCCCTAAGTTGAATAATCGGAGGGCTATTTCTTTTCACCCTTTTCTTTGCATTTCTTTTAATTCTTCAACTCCTTCTTTCTCCGATTCTCATTTTCTCCTTTTTATAATCATACCTAAGGACTTTCTAAGTACTAACTATTTGTGATGTCCTTGGGTAGATCCCTCCGACTCTGGCGGATCATAGACAGTTATTCCTAACCTTAGTCACCTTATAACTCCATGACTAACCTATGTTGCCATAAAACCATTTTCTTGAAAATCTCTCAAAGTGGTTATGATTGAAAAACATTTTGTACCCTTTGTAAGAGTTTGATCATTTGAGAAATACTCCCCTCCACACGTGCTTAAGTGTTTGAGCAGACATCTGCGGTGAGAGAGGAGAGCGCACTTTTGAATTGATCGACTCAAGATAGACAATTCCCGAGGGACACGGTTCGTTGCATAGTTAAAGAGTTACATTGTCGACTTTTGGGTGACAACTAGCTCTAATAACTACCTTGAAGGTGTGGACAAACCTCGAAGGTTGTCAAACCCGTCAAAGTTCATGTCTATCAAGAGCTTCTTGAATAGGTACAATTTACTTGGATAAG
Source organism: Chrysanthemum lavandulifolium (assembly GCA_022545495.1). Taxonomy (NCBI): domain Eukaryota; kingdom Viridiplantae; phylum Streptophyta; class Magnoliopsida; order Asterales; family Asteraceae; genus Chrysanthemum; species Chrysanthemum lavandulifolium. The sequence continues at coordinate 120,690,170 of CM040241.1, read as the reverse complement.
TCTTTGGAAGACAAATCTTTTCAATGTATATTTGTTCGAGATCCCGTCAATTCATGGGTTAAGTCTTTTCACACAACGATTCAATAGCAAATCAACATATTTCTTATCACAATAATTTTCTCCCCCTAAAAAATGGCATATAAATGTTATTTTTGATAATGTTTTGATAATAAATATGACCATTTCGAGTTTTGTGGGAAGATTATCACGAAGAACAATTTTGTGAACAAAGTTTTAGCAAATACTCCCCCTCAACAAGTAATACTAACTTTTGAGGTTTTGAAAACGTAAGGGAAAGTACTTGTTCTTTTGAGCAAAACCTTGAAAAGTGAAAGGTTTGATAGGTTTTACTCAAAAGTAAGAAGCTTTCGCTCCTTTTATAAGGATTGTGGCACTAAAGCGTACCACATGGTCCTTTTATTACAAGAACGGGTTGTACACTGTTATGTGTGCACAAGCCATTGTCATTAAATAATCACACATCCAAATTAATATGAAAATGGAACAGATTAAGGGGTACCAGGTAGTCCAGCAATATTTCGGGGAATGCGAGCAGGCGTTGATGGCTGTGAGATTAATCTGGGACGACCACCTACAAAGCTCTCGGGGTTACAGGCGGTCCTACAGACAACCTTTCATCGATCCGGTGATGATCCTCTTAACATCCGTTTTCACGAGAATTCCATCACTTCTTTGACCGATGCCTTCATGTATCTCCTTTAACCGATAAGCTAACCCATCCCCGACCTTCTTGGTGTGTGATCTCCAAACTTATGAAGATCTCTACACGCCATCAAGCGATTGCGTTGTAGTTCACTATGGTAAACTTCTCCGAATGGTTTCTTGACGAGAGTGTATTATGGAAGATGGTTGATGTTAGGAAGTTCTAGGCGAGGTGCGGTGAAGTTGACACGAGTGCGATATGATTCAACGACAAGTTGTAAATCTTCTACGTTCACGGATCACTATGCTTCGATGAAGATGAGTAAAGACTTGATGTATTCTCGTTGAATTTCGGTCGAGAATTGTCTCATTCTTCCCTGTACCTTGGCAAGATCTGAGATCTTCAATGTCGTTGAGAGACAAGTTCGAAAGTACGCTTCACAAAATTCATAGTCTCTTTCGTCTTGTCTTTTGACCACGATGTTCTTGAGGAAAGTGTAGTCCCATTTAGGCGAGAGAGCTATATGCTTAACAACAACGATCCCTTTATCCTTGTATACTTCATGTATAGACCTTGAACTGCGACTTTTGTAGTAGGTTCTTTGGCGTTCGCCAATGGTGAATCCCATACATTGCATCGATGTCATCTTGTTCCACCGTTGGAAAACATGTGGGTAGCATTTTCCTCGATGGCTACTCTGAGTTGGAGTATATGGCTGTCGGGAGCGGAAGTGTAAGTGATGTAGCGTATTTCTTTGAACCATCACTACCGTGTAGAAGAATTCCAAATCATGTTGAAGAAGTAGCGGAATGGGATCTTAGGTTGATCACGGTTGTGTCGTTGGTAGAGGTTTAGACCAATCGGTGTAGTATGGAGCCTTGTCTCGTCTGGTGAAGTCGATGTTTGCTTGAGGTTGAGCCATACAATGTTGTTAGACATGGCTCGTGCTATGTTTTCAAGGTGATATTCAACTTCAATAGCACTTTCGAGTGTCTTTGAGTAGTTGAAAAGCTTCATTCTTGATTCGTTTCAACTCGATTTCGTCATCTTCTTCACATGGAACTTTTCTTGCGGTAACTTAGCATGCTCCAACGCGTCGACCTTCTACCATATATGGATCATCGGTTAGGCGGGAGTAGCATCAACAAGTGTGGAGAACCAATCATACTCGGTGTCGTCTTCATCTAGCCATGAGGCGACATCGACCTTGGGTGTCTTCTTCTTTTCTTTGGCCTTGATGCCGGTTTCTTTGTTGAAGCGGGAGAGGTGGGTTGTTGTTGGGGCTGGGGACTTCCTCATCGTTACCACCGGTATACTCAAAGTGATCACCGGTTTTCTCTGTTTGAGGTGGTAACTCGAGTCACGAGGTTTGTCGAGAGAAGGCGTGGAGGAGATCGTTGTAAAGATGGAGTCTGTGGAGTGGAGGTGGCATGGAGGATGATTCTCCGAGACTTCTTTGGACGTTTAGGTTCGTTATCTTTATCCTTATCTTTATCTTCATCATCTCTTGGGCGTTTAGGCCTTTGAGCTTCTTCTACGCATCTTGATTTGAGTTGGTATTCGGCAATGCTTCAAACAATTTACCTTTGTAAGAAGTAAATGTTGCGGATCGTTTAGACATTTGAGTTACCACGGAAACTAATTGACATCCGAGAACACTATAGGATTAGTAGGGTTAATTATTACGGTCATAGGTGTTGATCTTATAGTTTGCTTGGCTATATGCATGAGATTTGGATAGAGTTTTCATTGAACATCTCTCTTGTCACTCCCGAACTTTGTAGAGTAGGCGGTGAGTATAGCCCTTAATCATCTCGTTCGGTTCTCCTTGGACATCACATTGCATGAACTTACGAATATACTCCCTTTCATTAGACATCTTTTCTATCTCGTCATTAAGATGTTTGATGTTGTCGTGGTATATATAACTTTTTATTGGTCACATCTTTCTTCCCGACACCTTGATGACTTTAACAATCCTTGTCTTTGCTCGAGATATCCAAGAGTCGGATGGTTTCTTCTGATTTGGATGTGGATCGGTTGTTCCTTTGGATGGTGGAGGTGAAGAGTGAGAAGGCGAATCGATGATGAAGAGTCGTGAGGTGATTCGGGGTCCTTAGGAGGTTGAAGTTTCCTCCTTAGAGCGAGTAGGATTTGTCAAGAAGATAATCATCATAATTCACTTTGTCATCTTGTCCAGATTTAGCCTTTACTTGACTGAGTCGGGCCTCTTCATCTACTTTGGCATGAGCCGCGACCTCTTCATCGACTTTTTCTTTCTCGGACTTTTCTTTTTAGGTTCCTCAAAGTCATAATCAATAGAATCCTCCGGGAGCTTTTGTTGTTGCTCAAGAGTGGTGGCACCAATTCCCTTATCGGGTTGATTAACCGCATCGAGAATTGGTGTAGATTGACACCACCACTTGACCCTCCGGGCCGCGCATTTGTTGTTGTTCAAACTCTTTTGCCACGTGTTGGAGTCTAATGATTTTGAACTTCTTCACGTAGTCGATATCCGGTGGCTCTTCATCGAGCTTTCTTCTTCATGCTCAATTCTTTGAGTCTTTCATTTGCCTTGGTCGACTTTTGGACTTGGAGGTTTAGCTCTTGTTGGAGTGACATCGGTTGCGGTTTGAGTAGGTGACCTCTTCGTCGATTCGGTTTCATCGAGCTTTCATCCACTAGCTTTCTTTGCGGTTCGAGACTTGGGAATGGGAATAGGAACAACTTCCTTAGAGGAACCGTCCTTTTGAGTGGAGGTTTCCTCTTTGGGAACTTTCTTTGACTCTCGATGCTTGTAACACTTCACCTGCTTGCCTCTTACGGTTTTCCTTGTAGGTGTACCAGCGGACTTTTCATCGAGAAAACCTAATTTTCCTTCTTCAAGCGCTACAGATATCGTTTGTGCGAGTACGCTTGTTTGATATCATCGGTTATAAGGTGATCGCAAAGATCTGCACCTTGTTTCTTTGTTGTAGAGTCCTTAATCGGCGAGAGTGTGGTCTCATACAACATGGAGTGTTGTTTGGGGTCATCGAGTCTCAAGGGAATATCAGGATTATACCCTAGAGCTCGTTGGATCAACGATTTGGTATACTCGATATACGGGATTTTGGTGCCAAGCATTTTAATGAATGACATCATGTCGTCCCATATCGAGCTTTAACTTCAATGTGTTTTATGTTGATCAAAGCCCAAAGATGCGTAGTTCCACGAGTTTGGGATGCTCGTAACCTTTGTCACGCCCGAGCGGTTTGGTGATGATGATGTAGAGGGTTCTCCATGGTGAGGAATATTCTTAAGATCCACGTATGAATGCTTAGTGATTACTCCTGTAGCTTCGTCATAACCAATGTCGATCATGAATGGCGAGCGGTCTCTTGATTGGTGTGGCATTGTATTGGTTGGCTCGATGGCGGAATGAGAAGAACATCCCTTAAATATCTTTGGTGTGATGGTGGCGTGTTTGTGGTTGAGTGTCACCGTCACGACATTTTGACCTTTGATCTTTGCATTGAATTCGAGGCTGGTGAATGTAGATCTCCGATTGTGTAGCGAATTGGTGAGCATGTTACGATAAGGATGATTCTTGAATGTCTCTGACAATTAGACAAGAAGGCGCCGAGCGGTGAGAGTATCAAAATCAACACGAAGGTTATTCTTTCATATCTTCATTGGATAACCATGATGGAAGATATCTTCAATGGTGAGAATGTTTGATGCTTCCACGTTTTGCATTTGAGCGTCCATGTCGTGATCTGAAAGATATTTAGCCAAAAGAACCAACATATCGAAAGACATTACGTTAGTCAACAGATGGTTTTATTGTCTAATTATTTGAATGTGATATGTTGATGATTGTTACGAGTCCAATATCACTTGTTTGTCCAATAGTCCAATGACGTCGTGATAAGTTTCGTGAGTTGATTAACTTTAAGTTTTAAAGTCCATGTTTTCACTTATTTTTCACAACTTATTAAATGTTTAAGCTTATTAGTGACATTATTGGTTTCGTGGCGTTATGGTTTATTTATTTACAAGTTTGCACGCGTAACAATTCATAATTAAGGTTAGAACTAGGCTTAGGCGTAGAAATGGCAAGCTTATGCGTAAACAGGAGTGGTATCGGCGTAAGCATAAGCTTATGCATGGGTTCTTGACTTACGGCGTAATAAATATTACTCGTGGGAAAAGAGGACCTTATCGTGGAGAGCTTCGGCGTGGCGTATATTGAACCTGCGGCAAGGTTTACTCGTAAGAGTCAACCTTATGCGTGGGGTTTCTGATTCACGATATCCTTCACGGGATCGCGTGGTCCCCAATGTAGAACCTTACGGCGTAAGCGTTACGCGTAAGATTTCTCGTCACAGCGTAACATGCTACGGCGTGGGTGATCCTTCGCGTAGATTGCAAGTAACCTTGATTACGAATTTGTTCACGCTTAGAAACCTGAAATAAATTCATCATAACACTAACATTAACACATACATTCAATCCTTATCAGTTTTAAACACGAATACTCAATCAAACAGTTATGCGTAGAACACATGTTACGCGCAACCTAAACCCTAAAGCTTAAGAATTATGAGTAAGCAATTTGATAACGCTACACGCGTCGTTCGGGGTCAAGGAAACTTCCTTTTCTTCGAGCAAGTTTTATAACACCCTAGGCAGTGAACCTAATCGTTGTAGTGTAGTAATTAGGGTAAGCCACGGGTATTGATATCGTTCTCTAGGGGAATAGGAATGCTAGTAAGGAGTTACTACGCTAAGGTTAAGGTTGAGGAAGATTATTTTTATCTTTTATGTTTTATGAAATGGAAAGGTACGAATCTCGGGTATTGGATTTGGGGGTTGGTATTTCTACCGATTACTCTACTATTATCTAATTATCTAAACTAAGGTTGTGGGAGTCTATGTCTAATTAATGTGTGCTCGTATGATAGTTTAAAGATGTGTTTACTTAGGTTGTATTACTCCTTAATTATCTCCTATTGATGGTTGAGTTGTCACGTCTTATTCCTAGTTGCGTTGTGTGTCTAAAGTTGTAGGGTATCGTTTCTCCTAACTCTTTGAACTTACCAAAGGGTCTTGTCTACAAACCCACTAGGGATGATAAACTCCTACTCTAAGGCGCTCTTTGGATGGTTTAGCCTACAACTACTCGGTAATTATATTCTAAGGTTCACAAAGATGAATCAAGCATTAAGTACACAACGAATGACCTATCGCATTACTAGATCATTAATCAACTAAGATAAGAAACAACCAATCAATATTCAATAATTAAGTTTCATACTTTCTAAGCAAACACACAAATAAATTAGCGGGACATGGAGAACATGCAAGCATACACACAAATAATCAAAGACATAATTGAATTAATGAAGTAAAGACTTATCTTGATGTAAGATAGGGTTTAAAACCCTAAAATCTTGTACAAGACACCTTAGGTTCGGTTTTAGGTTTTACTCCAAAGACTCTCCACACAAAGGCGAAAAATTCGGATTCTATATATAAGATTACAATTGCGCGGCGTCACCTTATGTTTAGTGGCCGTCGTGTCGCCGTCATTAGGGTTTCGTCTTGGCCACGTTAACCTTGCGGCGGCGTCACCTTATGTCCGTGGCGCCGTCCTCTTGACCGGCGTCGTGCGGATTGCATCTAGGCCGTGCGAGTAGCGACGACCTACTCTTTCACAACTAGGCGTCGTCGCTTGAAAATCTGAGTTTTGGGTTACGGACCGTCACAATAATTTTGGGACGGCGTCGCCATTAACTTTTGGCGCCGTCGCCTTCTAGTTTTAAACAGCTGTGAGTGTCTCGATTTTGACTTTGGCCATTTTCTTCATATATTCGCCTTTTCGTCCAAATAAGTGCCATTCCGACATTTTGCCTTCAGAGACCTAAAAGTGAAAAGGAGCGATATTAAGCAATAACGGATACAAAGTGATCAAATAAGGACTTAAGCGACCCTCAAAATGGTACCTTTTAAAACCTTATCAAATATCCCTACACTTGTTATTTGCTTGTCCTCAAGCAAATGTGCTTTAAGCCAATTAATTTATAAGTTAGGGGTCATGAAGCATTAATTCAAAGCGGTCCACAACACATATAAGCCCATAAAAGTCATAACAAGCACGGAAATTACATACTAGCACCTCACATGGGGTGTTTGGATACTCGCATCTCTCTCGGTGTATATATGAAATATAACAAATAGGAAATGGAAGATAAACACTCATTAACGGTCCTAGTACATAGATTACCATAGGCTTGAGAATAGATCAAACCTCCATCGCTTTGGCGTAAGCACCTAGGAAAGACTATCAAAGAGGTCTTTTAAAGGGTTGTAATGTTAGGCTTACGGTAGGAAACAAGGGTTTGGTGGGATAGGCTATTTAGTGGTGGTAAGTCAAAAATCTCTATGTTAAATGCATATGAAGAATGGCGTTGCTAAGCCAAGACTCGACACTCTAAACTCTAGATAAGCTGAAATAAACAAACATAAATTTAAAGATAGATGTAGGATGGTAGCCAGTTTTTTTTTTTTTTTTTTTTTACACTTTTTTTTTTTTTTTTTCTTTTTTTTTTTTTTTTTTTTTTTTTTTTTTTCATACACTTTTACTCTACCATCCTCTACGATAACATCAAAATACTAGGGTTTATAGGCATATCCCTACACTTGAGTTTTATTACTCTAACACTAATTTGACCCGAATTGAAAAGATCAAAACACTTGGGGTACATTATTATGCAAACAAAGGGAATTTGAATTTAACGTTCCCTTCCGTCATTTCATAAACTTTAACTTTTCCATGAATCCCAATCGTCCCAAAGCGTATACAAAGGATATGACTCGACTTAGCAACTTATGCAAGCAACTAGATAATTGAACTAAGGGTTTAGGGTGATAACAAACATTTGCACTAAAAGTGAGTGCATAAGGGGTAGGCTAAAGGCGATTTGGGTGTATATTTGGGGTGGGGTGTAAACAATGCTCTTCATTGATATTCGGAAAAACCGAAACATCACGAGAACCGCGAAAAGGATAGGCTACGAGGGGTTAACTAGGGTATCGTGTACTAAAGATGAGTACAACGCAAAGGGTGTGGGGAATTACTCAACCGATGTGGAAGAAGTAATTATATTACGGTGTCAAACAAGGGTTATCCTAATGCCTCTTATCATTTAGTTATTCCTAACTACACAAGTGTAGCCTCACTTGCGATCTCGGAATGCATCACAAAACAAGTTCTAGAATCTAATATACTACGGTTCACACTCTAAGCATTAAAGATGAATGCTTTAATTCCTACTAATCTAAGGCGATCCTCGCATTTTGGTGGAATTTGGGTGGTAAAGGGTTTTGTGCTAGTCATATAACTTCCTATCCATGAGGCGCTTTTGTTAAGACTAATGGCCCACTCCTATATGTCATAAAAATTTTAAATTTGGTGCCAAAATTACCCTAACCGACATTTTCTCATGGTTTATTACACAATCACAATTGGACAAAGCAAATAGTCAAGGATAAGCATAGTTTCAAAGTTCCGTTTTATTTTCCTCCCTACACTTAAAGCGAACATTGTCCCCAATGTTCCCGAAAATATCAAAGTTATGATAAAAGAAGGTAATTAAAAGCGAAAAACTAATACTCCCGATTAGCTCGGTAGGATCCGTGTAAAGTGGTGGTTAAATCCTTTTCAAGAAGAATTATTGCGTGAAAAGCTCCTTCCAATCTTATGTAACTTCTTCTTGACAAACTAAACTGCACACTTGAAGAAAACAAAGCGAAACCTTCGCGTAAAATCGGCGGTAATAATATATATAAGACTCGATTTAAACTAGGATATAATGCTTGTGGAATGGATGTTTCTGAATTTCTAAGAAAATTAAGACACGGAAAATTCCAAAAATTTATAAGTAGCTCGAAAGCGAGAAAAAAGTAATCGATGTTTTACTCCTTCTGGCGCCGTCGGTTGCAATCTGACGCCGTCGGTTATCTGACAAAAAGCGGTGCGATTTTACGGAAAAATTACGGAAAATTTACATCTTTAGAATCGGAAAAATTTACGCAAAACATCCATTATGACTCGATACAAGCATTTGACTCGAACAAACAAACATAAATATCTTTTAGTTAATTGTTATTCTCATGTTTACGTTTCTTTTGAAAGCGTGTGTAATCCTCCTACACTTATCCCTTATGTAAAATACCTTTATATGCAATTAAGGCGAGGTTAAAAACAAAATAAAGCATTTTACAAATTTAAACATGAGGATAAACAATTAATAAAAGATATATGACACTAACAAGCAAACAATTAAGCATGGGTTGCCTCCCACGAGCGCTTTTCTTTATTTAAGAGTCTTGTAGCTAGACTCATAGTCGTGCTCTCGTTTCCTCACGCATCCTCAATGAGAATTCTATCATGTTGACAAAATCTTCATCGACTCTATACCTAGGCCCTAAAGTCAAGCAATCCTTATAATAATGCCTCCTTCTTTCCACATGAATTTATAACCTTTTCAACATCTTCCTTGCTTTTGTCCTCAAAAGCTTTGATGTTGTCTCGATCATAAATGGACAAGTGGCCATACTCGGTTGTTTTCAAGGCATCCTATAGGTGATCTCATCGGTTCCTTCCTTGAACCTAACCGTTCCATCATGCTTGTTATGGCTCATTCTAGATGTTTCAACAAGCGGTTTCCTAGCACTACTTGGGATAAGCTATAGTCAATAGCGCATCCTACATCTTCTAGGACCATAAAATCAACTAGGTAGGTGAAATTTCCTATAAAGACATGCACGTCCTTGACTCTTCCCACAAAGTTGCAAACTCCTCCCGGATACTTAGGGTCTCTCCTAATATTGAGTCGCTCATTCATAATGTCATTGTAGGCAGCGAGATGACATTACATTGATGGGGATTCCGTATCTATGTAAGCGTGGTCGACACTCCTATATCCGATCATACAAAGGATTTTTAAGTTCGAGTTTCCTCTCTAATCTTTGGGCATATCCTAATGATAGGTGATCGTGGATTATCGATTATGTATTGATGGTGCAATCTCTTCCTTAGTGGGGTAAAGATTGAAGTAAGCACTATTTTCCACATCCACGTTGTTGTTTATCATGCCATTTTCGAATTCGCTAATCATAGAGCCAACTATAGCGGTGACGACTACTTTCTCAATGACTTCCCTAATTGTACTATCGAATATTTTACGCAAATCCACGAAGGTCGGTGTTTCTACTCACATAGCGGCCCGACGGTTGTGTTGGTTATTAGGTTGGGTTTTGAGTGACATTGAATTTTTGTGTTGGGTTATCAAGTGGTGGTTGGTTATCATTCTCCATGATGAAAAGTGATAAGATTACGAACAAAGGTCACGAAGAAGGGGATAGACTAAGAAAGCTAAAAATGAGAAAAATTTACTTGATAGGAATCAAGCAAAGAACCTAAGCGAGGTGGACTACTAACTAGCTATTCTATTCCCGCGTGGCGCCAAAAACTTGATAACGCTACACGCGTCGTTCGGGGTCAAGGAAACTTCCTTTTCTTGAGCAAGTTTTATAACACCTAGGCGGTGAACCTAATCGTTGTAGTGTAGTAATTAGGGTAAGCCACGGGTATTGATATCGTTCTCTGGGGAATAGGAATGCTAGTAAGGAGTTACTACGCTAAGGTTAAGGTTGAGGAAGATTATTTTTATCTTTTATGTTTTATGAAATGGAAAGGTACGAATCTCGGGTATTGGATTTGGGGGTTGGTATTTCTACCGATTACTCTACTATTATCTAATTATCTAAACTAAGGTTGTGGGAGTCTATGTCTAATTAATGTGTGCTCGTATGATAGTTTAAAGATGTGTTTACTTAGGTTGTATTACTCCTTAATTATCTCCTATTGATGGTTGAGTTGTCACGTCTTATTCCTAGTTGCGTTGTGTGTCTAAAGTTGTAGGGTATCGTTTCTCCTAACTCTTTGAACTTACCAAAGGGTCTTGTCTACAAACCCACTAGGGATGATAAACTCCTACTCTAAGGCGCTCTTTGGATGGTTTAGCCTACAACTACTCGGTAATTATATTCTAAGGTTCACAAAGATGAATCAAGCATTAAGTACACAACGAATGACCTATCGCATTACTAGATCATTAATCAACTAAGATAAGAAACAACCAATCAATATTCAATAATTAAGTTTCATACTTTCTAAGCAAACACACAAATAAATTAGCGGACATGGAGAACATGCAAGCATACACACAAATAATCAAAGACATAATTGAATTAATGAAGTAAAGACTTATCTTGATGTAAGATAGGGTTTAAAACCCTAAAATCTTGTACAAGACACCTTAGGTTCGGTTTTAGGTTTTACTCCAAAGACTCTCCACACAAAGGCGAAAAATTCGGATTCTATATATAAGATTACAATTGCGCGGCGTCACCTTATGTTTAGTGGCGCCGTCGTGTCGCCGTCATTAGGGTTTCGTCTTGGCCACGTTAACCTTGCGGCGGCGTCACCTTATGTCCGTGGCCGTCCTCTTGACCGGCGTCGTCGGATTGCATCTAGGCCGTCGAGTAGCGACGGCCTACTCTTTTCACAACTAGGCGTCGTCACTTGAAAATCTGAGTTTTGGGTTACGGACCGTCACAATAATTTTGGGACGGCGTCGCCATTAACGATATTAAGCAATTTGATCGACCGTCGCCTTCTATTTTTGCACTAAACATGCGGTAAGTCTGAGTGTCTCGATTTTGACTTTGGCCATTTTCTTCATATATTCGCGCCTTTTCGTCCAAATAAGTGCCATTCCGAGACATTTTGCCTTCACGAGACCTAAAAAGTGAAAAGGAGCGATATTAAGCAATAACGGATACAAAAGTGATCAAATAAGGACTCAAAGCGACCCTCAAAATGGTACCTTTTAAAACCTTATCAATTTTAGTCCGAGGGTGTCGATAAACCAGAAATGTGACCACCATTATTAAAGAAACAACCGGGATAATGTAACATGCAAGTACAAGGTTTTATGAAACCGAAAATTATTTGCTTTCTCCCCCTCAACACTTTGATCGAAAAAATGCTGAATTTTGAAAGATTTGAGTGTGGACGGAAGATTTGTACTTGCCATGTTAAAAGAAATATAGATAGAAGAATATTTTTGTTGTTTTATATGATTTTAAAATTTTGTATTTTCTTTTTGAAAAATATTTACAAAAGAGGTTTTGGTGTTTGAGTGGTTTTAAGAATGTTTTAAGAGTTCATCCGGTTCCTCTTGAGTCAAACACCGCATACCAATCCGGTGGACCAACTCATTAAACCTAGCAGGAGCTAAGGCTTTGGTGAGAAGATCCGCCAATTGGTATTCTGTACCCACAAAGTATAATTCAGCTGCCTGTTCCACGTGGTCCTTGATGAAATGATATCGAAGATCGATGTGCTTTGATTTGAATGTTGTCTTGAGTTGCGAGATCGCAATAGCACTCCGATTGTCGCATGATACATCGGGATTTTGTCAAACACGTAACCATAGTCTTTGAGTTGTGTTCTCATCCAAATGACTTGAGCACAACACGCCGACATGGCTACATATTACGCTTTTGTTGAGGAGAGCGATGTACAATCCTACTTCTTGATTGCCATGACACGGTTTATCACCAAGAAATTGTAATGCTCTGAAGTACTTTTACGTGAATCTAAGCATCTGCGTGATCGACATCGAAAATGCTATTAGTTCAAAACCGTAATCCTTCGGATACGGATCCCTAAGTTAATGGTTCCCTTGATGTATCGGAGGATACTTTTAGCCTTAGAGAGGTGGGTTTCACTTGGTCTCGTCGATAGCGGGAGCAAAGATATCGGCAAACACAATATCGGGCACGCTAGTTGTTAGATACATGAGAGACCCAATAATACTACGGTATTTGGTAGGGTCCACCAATTTTCCATGTAAATCGACATCTAGCTTCTTGGTATGAGCCATTGGTGTGGCATAGGTGTCACAGATTTTGCATTCCAAATTTGTTTAACAGTTCAAGGGCATATTTGGGTGACTCAAGAAAATACCACGGGGATTGGTGAACTTGCATTCCAAGAAAGAATGTGAGTTCACCCATCATTGACATTTCAAAATGTTTTGTCATTAATTTTGCAAAAGCATTTGAGTATTTTAAGTGTGTTGACCCAAAATGATGTCATCACATAAATTTGAACAATTAAGATGTGAGCCCCATGATATTGTATGAAGAGTGTAGGATCGACCGAACCTTTGGTGAATTTATTAGCAATGAGGAAGGATGATAACTTATCGTACCACGCTTGAGGAGCTTGTTTGAGACCATACAAAGCTTTTTCGGTTTGTAGACATGATTCGGGAACTCGGGATCAGCGAATCCTTACAGGTGGTGACATAAACCGTTTTTTCGGTTGCCCATTCGAGCGGTTTTGGCGTCCATCCGAAAGGCTGTTATATTTATATGAGCATGACGCGAAAGATCGAGCGACTTCAAGGCGAGCAGCCGGAGCGAATGATTCTTCAAAGTCAATACCTCTTCCTGTCTATAACCCTTAGCCACGGACGTGACTTATTTACGATTCGTTCCTTGACATCAATTTGTTTTCCAAATCCATTTGAGACCAATGGCGTAGACCCTGTTGGTCTTTCAACCAGTTCCATACTTCAAGGCGTTTGAATTGGTTGAGTTCTTCTTGCATGGATTCAATCCGGTTGTCTTTTGTCATTGCGTCTTTAATGTTTTAGGCTCGATTAGCGAGACGGTGAGTGCATAAATGCAATGTTCACCATTTGTGTGAAGGCGTTGTCTTATTACATTGGTTGATTCGGGTTGCCAATAATGTTCTCAAGAGGATGGTCTTTTGTCCAACGATGTGTAGGGTTGATGTTGGTATACATTTTGCGATTTTGAGGATTCAAATGGTTTGTTGATGATTCCGCGACATCAGTGCAGCAGTTTCATTGGCAAAGCGGGTTAAAGAGCAATTTGGATCAAAATCTGCGGTGGGGTACTTCATTAAGAACATCGACAAGCGGTTCGTCGTTGGAAGCGGTTTGTTCAATGTTGTTGTAGAGTTAGCGGTGGTGCTTCTTCAACGGTGAGTTGTTGTAGCAGTGTATCGGTATAAGAGTATGATCGGGTTGAGCGGTGAAGCAGCGGATACACGGAGCACGTTCATCAATGTCATCACTAAGCAGTGAGACAAATAGCTTTTCCATTTGTTGTGAGTAAGTGGGGCTTAGTTCGGTGATGATGGGGTTTGAGGAAGTTTAAGCGGTTGTGACGGGTTCAAAGTTGTTATGCTCGAAGCCATTTCGTAAGTTCATCAAAATTAGCATGAATCGTTTCCATAACTTTTGCTTTGTCGGCGATTCGGATCCGTAACCTTTAGAATTCTCACGGTATCAATAAAGACTCAATGTCGACTTTGGCTTTGAGCTTTCCAAAATCATCACGATCATTAGTTGGGTAGCAAAGGGATCCAAATACATGAAAGTGTTTGAGATTCGGTTTATGATTGTGGATAAGCTCAAAAGGTGTTTTGTTGTGGCGTTTGTAATCATTGAGCGATTTTGAGTATAGCATGCGGTTGATACAACACGCCCACAAGTAATCTGGAAGTTTAGCATTGATTAACATTGTTCTTGCGGCTTCCACTAACGTCGGTTTCGTCTTTCAACAACTTTGTTTTGTTACGGTGTACGTGCAATAGATGTCGATGCTCAATTCCCACTTTCTCATAAAATTCTCGAAGAGTTTGGTTCATAAATTCAGTTCCTTTGTCTATTCTGATTTGGCGAACGGTGTTCCGGAGCTGAACTTGAATTTTCGTGAGAAAGGTGATGATCATCTGTGGAGCTTGATCTTTACTTCGAAGAAAGTAGACCCAAGTCCATCGTGAGTAGTTATCGACAATTACCAAGATGTAGCATTTGCCATTAATTGTTTGTACGCGCATCGGGCCACACAAATCCATGTGAAGAAGATGAAGCACATGCTGAGAGTTGTGTTCCACCTTTGAAGGAAAATGAGCACGAGTGCTTTTCCCTTGTTCACAAGCTGAGCACAGGTGATCTTTGGAATATCGGAATCTGGGGAGACCTTCAACAAGTTTGTGTCGAGCAAGGTTGGTGATGTTTTGAAAGTTTAAATGTGAGAGACGACGGTGCCATAGCCAAGATTTTGTAGATGTAGCCTTTGAGAGTAGACATATGGGAGATGAAGCAACCATGTCTTGCATTGAGATTGTGTACAGACTAGAATTGCGAGAGCCAGACATTAGATTGTTTCCTTGTAGATCACGAATGAAACAAGTTTTCTCCCGAAAAGCAACTTCCAAATCTCCATCATAGAATTGACCGACTGAAAAGAGATTATGACCGAGGCCTTCCACATAATAAACCTGCTAATTTCAATATTGCCATTGATATAATCTCCGTAGCCCATGATAGGTGCGAAGTGATCATTCCGAATCGGCGATGCCAATGAACTTTGCAATAAAGTTTGATAACAGTTTAAGATTGCTGTCATGTGTCGGGAACATCCGCTATCAACAACCCAAAGGATGATTTGTATCACCTGCATTACACACAGACGACACAGATGGAATAGAAGTAGATGTGGAACCCGAAGTGTTACACACATCAATGATTTTAGGCATCCATTTAAATCCTAGTGTATTATGTATCCATTTCTGCCATCTCCAACTAGTCTTTGCTTTGGTCTTAGTGAATGTACTAGGTGGTACTACATTCCTTGGAGGTGATACTGGAACTACAGGGACAACAATGCGTTTCTTAGAATCTAAGGAGGGCGGTTTACCAAGCACAGACTTAGAAGCATTAGTGCGCCTAGAGGTATTCGATTCTTAGGATTCCTTAAGCGAGACAAGATAGCTCTAGCAACACATTTGTCATGACAATCGAAAGCATACTTTTACGACAAATAACATAAGAAGCATCATCTTGAATATCAAAAGTACTTAAAGGTTTAGCATTCGTTACAACACTTTTCCATTACATTTGTCGGACGCAATATCTAAAGTGGGTGCAACTTGAGTCTTATTCAAAGTCCTAGGGTGTTCTTCTACTTGACATTCTTTATTGTTCTTTTCTTAGGTCGCAACTTCCTATTCTTCCTTGTATTGCTCCTAGGGCGTGAAGTGCGGGCGTTTGGAAAAGAGGCAACTATTCTGTTTCGATGAGGGAAGCACATTAGTATCTTGTGTTTTGTCGATAGGCAATACGGGATCACGTTTGTTAAGTGTTACGGTGCAATTTTCTTAATGATGCTATTTGAACTTGTTCATACTTTCCTAACATTTCCTTAAATTAATGATAGTGTGCACCAAATCTTGATTTTCGAGCGAAGATTTCGAAAAATTCATGACTTCTTTAGTGTGTGCAAGATAATGATCAAGTTCGTTTGATGCTTCATTACGAGTCTGTTTGAGTAAATCAAATATGACACCATATTCCTTTTTAACTGTTGGAAGTTCTTGTTTATATTTTGAGATTTGACATTTTAAAGACACGTTTTGATCATCCAATTGCTCAATTTTAGGATCAAAATATTTTGAGCCCACCTGGGTGAGTTTGTTTTGCAGAACAAGTTCACGATTTTGACAATCTTTTTGACACCATTGAAGACGAATTTTTGAATTTGAAAGTTCATTTAACAATCGTTCATTTTCAACTTTTAAAGATTCGATCTGATGCACATTATCAGTATTTTCAACAATTTCAATAGAATCAACGAATCATCGGAGATATGATCGGATGCATATACAGCATTGTAATAAAACAAGATTATTGATATCGTACGGATAACATCTTCCAAGAGTCGATTAACATCTTTTCTCAACAATTTCTTTTTACGTTTAGTATTTGAAATCGATGTTTACGTTTTCTCGGCTGTTTTCATGAGACCAAGTTCCTTGTGAAAATCCCTTTCCCAATATAGTGCACAAGTTTTCAAAATTTTGACATGGGGTAAAATTCTTTTGAAGAATATCTCTTTGTTCTCGCGCCATTGGCGATTGAAAATGTTCAACTTTTATTTCGAATGAAATTCAATCTCACGTTCAAAATTTTGAGGTCGATAAGAAAGTGTCAAAATATTTGATAACGCGACAACTTTCGGCTTTTGTTTTAACTTCACTAAGTGAAGGTAAAGCGACCATTAATTTGTGCACCATTGTGTTGGGGACTAACCCGAGCTGGTGTGATAACCAAAGGTTTGTTAGAAGTATCTTGTTGTGTGACAAAAGTTCTGACTTTTGAATAGTTAAATGGTTTGTTATAAGCGACATTTTCCATTTTGACCGACTCGCCGTCATCGCATCTAATTCCTCCATGCGATTATATTCAACAACGATCGAATTGAATCATCAATTCTATGTTTACCTTGTAAACTTGAGATTTGGTTTGAATGCTCTGTTTGAAAACTTAGGTTTGTGTCGGCAAGAATTGGTCCATATCCATTTGGATTTGGTTTAAAAGTAAACTTTTGAGTAGTTGTGATTGACTCACCATGTTTATAAACAACATTTCGAAACTCTTTGATTTTGTGTTGTAAGTCGACAATTTCGTCAAGATAGTTATCTATTCGTTTCGTGGAATGCTGTTTGTACTCAGAGAACTATTTTTTACAAGTTAACAACTCAGCTTTGGCCTTTTGAGTTTCCAAAGTAAGAGCGTTAAGTTGTTGTTTATGTTCATGTTTCAGTTGTTCTATTTGAGACAACAAAGCATTCTTGGATGCGGCTAGATCACGTATCTGTCGTTCTAAGGATTTTTCGTTTTGATGAGATTTAGCAAAAGCGACTTCAAAACCTTTTTCACGTTTTTCTTGAGTTTTAAAAACGTTGATTTGTCGAATTAAGCATTCATTATCCCTAATTAACAGTGCATTTTTATCTTTTAATTTCGTGCAAATTTTCAAACGAGATTCTTGATATTTAATTAAGGTCAGGAGCTCAATTTCTCTATTAGACATAAGCTCATTTTGTTCAACGTGAGTCTCAACATGATCATTATTTATGTAACGCCCCGACCCCACAAGGGTAAAGGAATCACAAGTAATGGTGTCATATCAAAGCATACATATAAACCAAAAGAAATCTTTAACATAAATATGGAAATAATCCAAATCAAAGACTTCAATACATAGGTCCCAGTATGAAAATAAACTCCAAATGAAATGTCTAAAACATAAGTCTAAATGGTATCATAATATCAAAGCTAAATCTCTAAGGTAAGTCCACTCAAGACTCATCCCAAAGCAATACCCGGCTCGATGCTTAGATACGCCGCGGAAGAAAAGAAAAGTGCGGTGAGCTTCAAAAGCCAGTGAGAATGATATACAAGCAAAGCGAATCGAAGCGAGAACAAATACGAAATCAAGTAAAGAAAGATAGTGAAATCATAGTCATTTCAAAAGATAATTGAATATCGAATAAGTTTTATAGCTTAACTACCTCAAAGCCCGAACATATGCCATATCGAAACATATCATAATCACATAAGGCAACATATTTGTAGGGAGACCTACGAGTTATGAAGGGCGTGCATGCACGCAAACATCAATCATCGGATAACAAATAGCATATAATGTATATATATGGCATATAACGGATCTAGGATGCATCCATCGCCCGACGAGATATTCATAATATAATTCAAATTGAGCTCATACGAGATAATGAGAAAGGGCGTGGCGAACATCACTCTCGCCTAGAGTCATGTCGAGGAAGTGCATTCTGTCGACACGGACATGGAACCCCATGACTAGTTAAAATTGGCTCGGTGTCAACTATCGAGTTCAAATAAGAATGTCATAAGCGACATAGATCATATTTTATCAAATGTTTAATCATGTTTTCAAAATCAAAGTCTTCATATCATATAGTTCAAAATCAATGGTTTTATGATTCAAAAATCACAGTTCGGATAAACAACACTCAAATAGACACATTAGGGTTCATAGCAAGGTTTAGGAAATCCTAATATGAAAGCGAAAAGAAACTTCATACGAAACCTTTCTTGAAAAGGTCGAATATCCGTACCTTATTCAAAAGCAAAAGATCAAAAGTCGAAACAGGGAAGCAAAGAATTACTCCTTCTTCACAGAACCTATATACATTAATGTCGTATATTATTAATGATTCCATAATCATCAAAATGATCCTTTAATATTTTAGGGTTTATATAACTTTTATTAACGTTAGGGTTTTCTCATTCTTTAATGTCTCATTAATGTATATGCACTAACATGTTACGTCTTTTAATGACTAGTTACTTAACCTAACTCGTCACATAATACTCTTTCCTTTTTATGTTTCAACGTACATGTTTATGATTTTATGTGACATATAAGTTACTTATTACTCGTATTAACTACGCATTTACTCTATTAGGGTTTAGCATAATTTAATAAATTAGCATATCAAAACTAGGGTTTATGTTTAACATAACCTTTACTTAATTAATACGTCTTCAAAACTCATATGTAACTCAATTCAAATTAGGGTTTCGGTTATTAGGGTTTACACTAGTATTAGCTCATCTAAATACTTTACTTACTCAAGTTATTAAGTTATATTCATTACTCGAAAATTAAACATGTTTCGATCCTATTTAATGTGGTTCGGCCCTAATCAAATCAACACAAACACGACTCGATTCCATATCACATCTTACGTTACATGTTTCTTATTAATTAGAAGTTAAATTAATTAGGGTTTGTCTTTGTTTTGCTCTATACCTCTCGGCAACAAAAGAAAACAAGGAAAACGCAACGAAACAAATATAACTTGACATATTCAAGTAAGGTACGTTAAAGGAAGACAAATAAACAATATACCTTAGCTTGGTTGAGCAAAATCGACACCAAAGGTGTTTGTGTGAGTCTCGGCCGAATAGGGAGAAAAAGAAAAAGAGAGAGCAAAATAACTAGGGTTCCAAACTTATGATTATGTATAATATATATAGTTGTAGTATTTGAGTTAAACTAGGAAAGTAATTGGGTTGGGTTTTGGGTTTGGTCCAACCGGTCACACCATTCACACGACATCAATGGGCTTGACCCTGGCTCATTCGAAACAAAGAACACGACCCAAAATCACGAAACATTAACTCTTGATCGTACCAAAACAATTACGTAATATACTTTAGTTAGGTTTTAAATATTCGCAAGTTAATCTTTTAATTTCTTTAAATGTTATAAATATATTTTACGTATTTTATAATTTTTTATTCAAGGGTATTTTAGTCTTTATTCGGATTTTAAATTTTCAGGTTTTACAATTCTTCCCCTCTAAAGAAAAATTTTCGTCCTCGAAAATTGAATGAAACGAAATGAAAATGAAAACGCGAAAACGAAAACGAAGCGAAATGAGAACATACCAAATTATTCAAAGAAATGAGGATAACACGCATCGACTCCTCGGTTTCCCAAGTAGCCTCACGTTCGGGATGATTCTTCCAAAGAATCTTAACGAATGGAATAACTTTATTCCTCATAACTCTTTCTTGTCTTTCGAATAGCTTACGGTTCTTGAGATAAAGACATATCGGATCGAATTTGATCAAGCGGATAAGAAGCAGCGTGTAACGGATGATAGTTATATCCCTTAAGAGTGATACATGAAAAGCGTCATGAACATGCGATAAGCGAGGCGGAAGTGCTAAGCGACACGAAACTTCTCCTATCGTTCCAAAATCTCAAGCGGTCCAATAAATCGAGGACTAAGCTTGCCCTTGATTCCAAAACGTTTCACACCTCTAAGCGGCGAAACTTTCAAAACACACGATCTCGACCCGAAATTCTACATCACGACGATGCTTATCGGCATAACTTTTACGGCGAGACCTAGCTTCCTTCAATTTCTCTAGCCACGACTACTTTCTCATTAGTGATCTCGATCATTTCCGGTCCTTCAATCAAGCGCTCACCTACTTCATCCCAACAAATAGGTGCTCTACATTTCCTTCCATAAAGAAGTTCAAACGGTGCCGCCTTAATGCTAGCATGCCAAGCTGTTGTTATAAGCAAACTCTACTAAACATAAATATTCATCCCAACTGCCATCCATTCTAAGCACAAGCCCTTAGCATATCCTCTAAAGTCATATAGTCCTCTACGGTGACCATCCATTTGAGGATGAAATGCCGTACTAAAGTTAAGTCGAGTACCCCAAGCTTTCTGCAAACCCTTCCAGAAACGAGAAGTAAAACGCGGATCTCTATCGGACACAATAGATGTCGGAGTACCATGAAGTCTAACTATCTCTTGCTGAAAAATCTCTGCCAGTTTACCAATACCATAATCCTTCCTGATTGGCAAGAAATGAGCAGATTTGGTTAGCCTATCAACAACCACCCAAATCGCATCATGCTTCTTCCTAGTAAGAGGTAATCCAGTCACAAAATCCATAGATATCTTATCCCACTTCCATGTTGGAATCTCCAATGGCTGTAACAATCCACTAGCCCTCTGATGTTCAATCTTAACTCACGACAAATCATACACTTCGACCAAACGTCGCCACATCTTGTTTCATGCCGTTCCACCAAAAGTCTTGCTTCAAATCCCTATACATCTTGGTAGAACCGGGATGAATAGTGAAAGGAGAACTATGAGCTTCAGTCATAACTTTCTCACGAAGCACACGATCATTGGGAACACAAAGTCTATCTCCATATCATACAATACCGTCATTATCAACCTTAAACTCAAATGCCTTACCTTCTTCAACATTACGAGTTCTGCCCACAACTCACCGTCATCTTTCCGAGCTTCTTTAATTTGCGATTATAAGGTTCGACTCCACCTTCATACTAGCCCGGTATCCATCATAACCTCGTACACACATCTCAACATCAAACCTTCTAAGTCACGCAAAATCCTAGGCTCAATCTTGATACTGCAAGAATGCACGATTTCGCTAAGTCGTCGGCAACTCGTTAGCCTTACATGGATGGTCTTGAATGTTGGTGTCATAATCTAAGAAGTTCTAACCATCTTCTTTGTCTCATGTTCGGTTCCTTACGGTGAAAATATACTTGAGACTCTTATGATCGATAAATATATCACACGTCTCTCCATACAAATAATGTCTCCGGATCTTCAATGCAAACACCACATGACTAACTCAAGATCATGAGTTGGGTAATTCTCCTCATAAGGTTTTAGGCGCCTCGAAGCATAAGCTATTACCTTTCCATGTTGCATCAAAACACGGCCTAATCCTTTCTTAGATGCATCATTGTAAATTTGAAATCCTCCTGAACCGAGTTGGAAGAGTCAAAATAGGAGCCGTCACTAATCTCCGCTTCAATTCTTCAAAACTCTTCTCTCGTTCATCCGTCCATACAAACTTTTCACCTTTTCTCATCGGTTGGGTTAGGGGTAGAGCTAAGCGAGAGAAACCTTCAACAAAACGTCTATAGTAACCAAGAAGTCCAAGAAAACTCGACCTCGATCCTTTCGTCGTAGGTCTTGGCCATTTAGTGATAGCCTCAACTTTAGAGCGGATCCATGGTTATACCATCGGTGACACGATATGACCAAGGAAAGCAACTTGTCTCAACCAAAATTCGCACCGAAAATTTGGCGTACAACTTCTTCTTCCTCAAAATCTCCAAAACTATACGAAGATGTTCTTCATGCTCCTCTTGATTTAGAGTAAACTAAAATATCGTCGATGAAAACAATAGCGAACTTGTCGAGAAACTCATGGAAAACACGATTCATCAAGTCCATAAACACAAAGAAAGGCGCATTGGTCAAACCAAAAGGCATAACGAGAAATTCGTAGTGACCATATCACGACGAAGCGCGGTCTTAGGAACATCTTGCTCCTTCACACGTGGCGATGGTAGCGGACCTCGGTCAATCTTGAAAAGAACTTAGCTCCTTGTAGTTGATCAAACAAATCGTCTATCTGCGGCAAAGGATAACGATTCTGAATAGTAATACGATTGAGTTCACGATAGTCGATACATGAGCGCGTGCTTCCATCCTTCTTCTTCACAAACAAGGCAGGTGCACCCCATGGAGAAACACTAGGCGAATAAATCCACTTTCTATCATCTCTTGCATTGTTCCTTCAACTCCTTGAGTTCTATAGGTGCCATACGATCACGGAGCCTTGAAATCGGTTCGGCACGTGAATTAACTCAATGCTAAACTCAACTTCTCGGTCGGGGAAGTCCGGGAGTTCATCCGGAAAAGCGTCGACAAATTCAAACAACCGAAGACTATCAATGTTAGGACTCTCCAAAGATGTGTCCATAACGGATGCTAGAAAACCTTGGCACCCATGAGCAATCATGATTCGTGCCTTCATAGCGGAAATGAGCTTAGCAGTTTGGGGTTGAGAACCATGATAAGCGAATTCGGGATGTTTCGTCTCCAAAGATCACCGTTCTAGCATGGCGATCGATTGAAGCTCTATGGTAAGCCAACCAATCCATGCCTAGAATGATATCAAAGTCGACCATATTGAGAGGATACAGATTTGCAAGCGAATCGATCATCAAAGCGAAGAGGACACTCGACATATTTACGATCAATGATCACATGATTTTTCATAGGCGTCGAAATCGATAAGTGATTTGTTAACGGTTTGGGCTTCATATTAAGTTTCTTAGCGGATGTGATAGATATAATAGAGTGTGTGGCGCGAGATCAAATAAAGCGAAGACGACAAAATCATCAATGAAAAGAGTGCCGTAATGGTACACGAAGTGCGTTCCGCTTTGGTTACGAGTAGTAGCATAGGCAGCGTCCGGTAGTAGTTGGCGGCTTGATGTAGTTTCGAGGAGCTGGATTCTTCTTAGGACAATCCTTAATCTTATG
The DNA here is from genome assembly GCA_022545495.1 of Chrysanthemum lavandulifolium. NCBI lineage: Eukaryota > Viridiplantae > Streptophyta > Magnoliopsida > Asterales > Asteraceae > Chrysanthemum > Chrysanthemum lavandulifolium. The sequence goes on along the minus strand of CM040241.1, from coordinate 120,666,613 downwards.
AGTAGTGGAACCACAACCAAAACATCCACGGTGGCCTTGAAACACCGCCTGGATGAGCCTTTCCACAAGTAGTACAAATAGGTGGGGTGGCAAAACCTCACCGTCCTCTGTGACTAGAAGATCCCGACTTGACGACACGATTCGTTCCTCTAGTTGGTGATCCTGTTGTAGTAGCGGTTATTATTACCTTGGTTACGGCGATCACTTCCATTCCTACCAGCATTTCTATTATCTTGACCCTCGTCTCGAGCGTCCGGTGTCAACATTCCTTCCGTGACCCGCCGATCATAACTCCTATCCACATGACCTCTCGAATCATAACTCCTACGAGTTTCCCTTATAGTCATTACCTTGAGTCCTACCTTGAATCCGATCACCATCGCGATTCGCTTGTTAGAACCGAAACCTCATGAAAGATCTCAATGTTACGAGTGCGTCATTGCGGGCGACACATTCTCATACTCAATATTAAGCAATCGGTCCAACACCCACTTCTTGGGCCCCCACTTGAAGTGCTTAGCTTGCGCCTACCATCTCCAAAGAATCACTCCAACAAAACTCACCAACCTCATAAACCTACTCATGTACTCATTAGAGTTCTCATGATCAAAGCGGTAGATCGCTGATAATCCTCTCATACCTTTCTTTGCTCGACATCGGGGAAATAACGTTATAGAAGATAGTCCGAAACTCGGTCAAGTACAAGTCACAACAAAAGCGTCACCTCCTCTTGCTTGTTTCAATGCTTTCCACCAACTCAAAGCATCACCTTCCAATTTGAATGAAGCCAAGCGAGTCTTAAATCCATCTCCACAACCCGAGACTTCAAAGCGACTTCTCAATATGGTGATCCGGTCTTGACCTCGGTGGGAGTAGCGGTGCTAAGCGAAAGAGGCTTAAGCTTACCAAAGCGCTCGAGCCAAGTATGAATACCGACGGGTTGATTTCCTCCACCACTACCAAGCACCATTCGATTCACGAATGTTGTTGATCACCGCTCCATCATCTCGGTGTAGTCAAACCGGGGAAAGAGAGTTGAGAGCATTCGCAATCGCAAACATCTATGTTATGACATCATCGTCTCCATCCGCGCCACCGGTGATACGAGTTCGAACCATCTAAGCGATTAGCAAAGAACAAAGGTAAGATACGAAATGGAAGTACGAAGGAATCCTAAAGTCTACCCAATTCCTCACGGGTCAAATCCTAAGCCCTAAAGTCTCAAAACCTAGGCTCCATATGTCACGAGTCCCGACTACAAGTCGTAAACACAGGCTCGATGCCATAAATTGTAACGCCCGACCCCACAAGGGTAAAGGAATCACAAGTAATGGTGTCATATCAAAGCATACATATAAACCAAAAGAAATCTTTAACATAAATATGGAAATAATCCAAATCAAAAGACTTCAATACATAGGTCCCAGTGGAAAATAAACTCCAAATGAAATGTCTAAAACATAAGTCTAAATGGTATCATAATATAAAGCTAAATCTCTAAGGTAAGTCCACTCAAGACTCATCCCAAAGCAATACCCAGCTCGATGCTTAGATACCGCCATGGAAGAAAAGAAAAGTGCGGTGAGCTTCAAAAGCCAGTGAGCAGATATACAAGCAAAGCGAATACGAAACGAGAACAAATACGAAATCAAGTAAAGAAAGATAGTGAAATCATAGTCTTTTCAAAAGATAATTGAATATCGAATAAGTTTTATAGCTTAACTACCTCAAAGCCGAACATATGCCATATCGAAACATATCATAATCACATAAGGCAACATATTTGTAGGGAGACCTACGAGTTATGAAGGGCGTGCATGCACGGCATCAATCATCGAGATAACAAATAGCATATAATGATATATATGGCATATAACGGATCTAGGATGCATCCATCGCCCACGACGGATATTCATAATATAATTCAAATTGAGCTCATACGAGACAATGAGAAAGGGCGTGGCGAACATCACTCTACCGCCTAGAGTCATGTCGAAGTGCATTTCTTGACACGGACATGGAACCCCATGACTAGTTAAAATTGGCTCGGGTGTCAACTATCAGAGTTCAAATAAGAATGTCATAACTGACATAGATCATATTTTATCAAATGTTTAATCATGTTTTCAAAATCAAAGTCTTCATATCATATAGTTCAAAATCAATGGTTTTATGATTCAAAAATCACAGTTCAGATAAGCAACACTCAAATAGACACATTAGGGTTCATAGCAAAGGTTTAGGAAATCCTAATATGAAAGCGAAAAGAAACTTCATACGAAACCTTCTTGAAAAGGTCGAATATCCGTACCTTATTCAAAAGCAAAAGATCAAAAGTCGAAGCAGGAAGCAAAGAATTACTCCTTCTTCACGGAACCTATATACATTAATGTCGTATATTATTAATGATTCCATAATCATCAAAATGATCCTTTAATATTTTAGGGTTTATATAACTTTTATTAACGTTAGGGTTTTCTCATTCTTTAATGTCTCATTAATGTATATGCACTAACATGTTCGTCTTTTAATGACTAGTTACTTAACCTAACTCGTCACATAATACTCTTTCCTTTTATGTTTCAGCGTACATGTTTATGATTTTATGTGACATATAAGTTACTTATTACTCGTATTAACTACGCATTTACTCTATTAGGGTTTAGCATAATTTAATAAATTAGCATATCAAAACTAGGGTTTATGTTTAACATAACCTTTACTTAGTGTCGTCTTCAAAACTCATATGTAACTCAATTCAAATTAGGGTTTCGGTTATTAGGGTTTACACTAGTATTAGCTCATCTAAATACTTTACTTACTCAAGTTATTAAGTTATATTCATTACTAGAAAATTAAACATGTTTCGATCCTATTTAATGTGGTTCGCCCTAATCAAATCAACACAAACACGACTCGATTCCATATCACATCTTCGTTACATGTTTCTTATTAATTAGAAGTTAAATTAATTAGGGTTTGTCTTTGTTTTGCTCTATACCTCTAAGCAACAAAAGAAAACAAGGAAAAGCATAGCGAAACAAATATAACTTGACATATTCAAGTAAGATACGTTAAAGGAAGACAAATAAACAATATACCTTAGCTTGGTTGAGCAAAATCGACACCAAAGGTGTTTGTGTGAGTCTCGGCCGAATAGGGAGAAAAAGAAAAAGAGAGAGCAAAATAACTAGGGTTCCAAACTTATGATTATGTATAATATATATAGTTGTAGTATTTGAGTTAAACTAGGAAAGTAATTGGGTTGGGTTTTGGGTTTGGTCCAACCGGTCACACCATTCACACGACATCAATGGGCTTCGGCCCTTGGCTCATTCGAAACAAAAGAACACGACCCAAAAATCACGAAACATTAACTCTTCGTCGTACCAAAACAATTACGTAATATACTTTAGTTAGGTTTTTAAATATTCGCAAGTTAATCTTTTAATTTCTTTAAATGTTATAAATATATTTTACGTATTTTATAATTTTTTATTCCAAGGGTATTTTAGTCTTTATTCGGATTTTAAATTTTCAGGTTTTACAATTTAGATCCTCAAATATAATCACGGAGTCAACTTGATTATCAATATTAACCATAAGGTTATCTTGATCGTCAAATATAACTACGAGATCTATTTGATAATCATCGAAATGAGATGTGGATTGCTCATGTTGAACACTCACGATCCTTGTCGGATGGAGAAATTGGCGAAGATATCGGATCGATGATGAGTATATTTTGTTCCGGTACACGAGACAAGCCATCGGTGTCATACCTGCCTGGGCTGTATCACTCATGTGTAGAGCTTGCATTTGTGCCATCAACATCACTGCGCATTAGCGCAAGTCCTCCATATCATCATCGAATCGCATCCGCCATAAAGCTCTGTTCCTTGTTGGTAAGAGTTCCACCGACTTCATCCTTGAGGCCAAGAGCAACGCTTCTTTGTGATAAGCATTGCCTCTTGTCCTCGGCTTAGGCATGCATTAGCGGATGGCCCTTCTCATTCTGATTATAACAACGAAGACCATTAACTCCATTACGAGCATTCCCTGTTCAACCACTTGAGCCCTTTGTTGTTGTGGAGCACCTATGTTATTCCTTCCCATAGCATTAAACCCTTGACCACCTCCCATCGGCGACCATAACCACGCTTCGAACTTCAGCGCGTCCATTGTTCACAATGACTGATTCCTTGTGTTTGATGAGAGCGAATCGATTGTTGGATTTGTTTGTATACCGGCGAAGGCTTTAGCAATCATGACAAATCCTTGTTGCAATTCATCGAAAGCGGCGGAGTCCTCATCGACTTCTTGTAAAGTGCTTGAGCATTGTTGTTGTTGTATGGAACCAATTGAGTTTGTTGAGGTTGTTGTTGTGACGGATCATATGGTGTGATGGTTGCCGTTGGTTGAGGTGGTTTGAGGAGTGTTTGAGGTGAAGATTAGTTTGAGCCCACAAAGCAAGTTGTTGATTGTCCGGAAGTGATCGTGAAGCCGGAGTCCCGGATAGTCCTCTCTTTGTCAACTTCTTTTGGTGAGGCTTGAGATAGTCGTACAACAATCCGTATGTAGCATGATGAAGATTCTTAGCTTGACGGAGAAAAATGGCACACTTCTCCCATTCCGGACCAAGACTACTTAGGAACTTAGTGTTGTGACAAGAATTGTGGCATAATGATGTTGTGTTTGTCCAAATCATTAATGATGTCAGCGATGATGATATGACTCTAACGTCTCTCTGGTTCAATCATGAAGTGTTCATAAGCCAAGTAGATTTTGGATTCTATGTCTTCTGATTGAGTGTAGTGCCTTGCATAAGAAGATGAATATGTTCCACATTACTTTTGCGATCTTTTGAGCATCAACACTTGAAGGATTGGATTGGGTAATCCTAAAAGATGTATTGCATTGCTAGTTCATCGACTTCAAAATGTAGAAGTTCATCGCCAGTGAGATCGAGATAGTTGCAATGTTGGTGACAACATCTCTTGGTGGATTGGCATCGGATGCAGGTGTGACAACGATGAGCATCGAAATGGACCTTCCATAATGACCTTCTTTAAGAACTTTCCATGTGGCTTCTTTAGATCACAAAACCTAAAGAACCTTATCACCCATTGATCATAATTACCGGGAGTGAGCATTGGAGGTCTATCAAGTGAGCCAGCTTCATGAATTGATTGTTGGCTACTTAATGCTTCACACATCTTGCCAAACCATGTCGGTTCCTTCATAGTACTCCTGGATGGATGTTGATTGTAGAAGTTTGTGTAAGGTTGTACTTGAAGACTAGGTGGTGGTTGAACCATTTGTGGTGGTGGAATTGCTCCAAGTTGTGGAGTATGTTGTTGATTAAATTGTTGTTGATAAATTTGTTGTTGATGATTAAATTGTTGATGTTGTGGACTTAGTTGTTGTTGTTGTTGTTGTTGATGATAAGTGTAAGGAAAATAGCTAGAGTATGGTGGTTGTGACATGTTGAAAACTTGTGTTGTTAAATGGATCTTTGTAGTCGAATGAAGCGTTGTTGATGAAGTATCCTTAGGCGTAGAAACCAAGTGTAGGCAAAGTAACATAAGCGTAAAACACCAAACTTACGCGTAAACATGATAGTTCGCGTAGGATTAGCTACTGGCGTAAGAATTGAGAGACACCAAAGTTATCGTGGCGAAAGTTAAGCGTAGAAAAATTAGGCGTAGGATTAGCTTATGCGAAAGACAGAGCTTAGGCGTAAGAATAATCTTATGCGTAATGAGTTCTACGCATAAGTTTGAGCTTATACGTAAGATTAGGGTTTTCCCAAAAAATCCTTTACACTATCACAGTGTAAAAGATATCCAAAGTCGAAGTGTTTTCAGGCTTATCCAAGCAAGAGAAACACTGAGTAAACCACGAAACTGAAGATCAAACCAAGGATGAGTTACGCGTAACTTTAGGGTTTTGATACGCGTAAAAAATCAACCAAAAATGATTTCTGCCCAATGATGTTGTTAAACCAGATTTTTGTGATGAAACCGCTTCAATATCACCAAACTAACACAAAAGTGTGAAACTTGATGATCCAAAACTTCTAAACACCTTATGCGTAAAGATGAACAC
>CM040241.1:120038087-120060405 GCA_022545495.1 Chrysanthemum lavandulifolium | reverse complement strand
CAAAGTATGCTTCAATCTCTTCCAAGATGAAGTCGCTTCCCTCAAACGGAGTGAGAGAAGGAGTAAATTGGCTATGATAGGTTGAGAAGATGTGGTGGGATCCGGCTCACGAATTATGAGAATAACCAAGAACTTCTTGAGAGTACTCTTGAAGCAACATCAATGATATCTATTCGTTAGCAGGCTCGGAATCATAGTTTTCGGAGTACCTCGAAGTTTGATCAAGGTTAAAGGTGGCTTCATTACCAACCGTAATGTGATTTCTTGCTCAAATACATCAATGAGAGCACGGCCCGTTCTCGGGGATCCTCTTCCAACAATGAGAGGAACCCGTGGATCGACATCGAAATCAACAACTACAAAGTCATTGGAAAATGAAACTTTCCTACTTTCACGTCGTCCTCGGCAATTCAAGAGGACGGGATATTCTCTGATCTGCAAGCTCGAGAGTCATGCATGTAGGAGTAAGGTCAGGAAGAAAGTTTCTTCCATCTTGAATGAGGCATCGGTTTATGCTTGCACCAAGATCGGCTAAGGCAAAGCATTCAACCATACAGAAATACACAAGGTAAGAGGAACTTTCGGGATCTCCAAGCTGGGAAGCTTCTTCAAATAGCTGCAGGCGGTTCTCGTTCGAAGGAGTTTAGCCATTTCAAACGACTTTTCCTTATTGCTTAACATGTGTTTGAGAGTTGATGCAAACTTGGGCATCAACATGATAGCATCATAAAGCTTATGTCAAAATGTAGTTCTTGGAAAATTTGAAAGAATTTTTCCATTTGATGACCGGCTTTCTCATGAGCTTTTGCTCATGTAAGCGTGATGGGTAAGGAATAGAAGTTTTGGTTTGGTATTTTCAATGGGAACTCTAGGAGGTTCAAAACAACTCTGGATTGGATTTGGGTTTCGGGACAACACGAGGATGGACATTGTTGGTACTCTGTTATTAGTAGGAAGTTCCTTGTCCTTTGTTGCCTCGGGTTCACTTTCCACTACCTTCCGGGAGAGAAGAAGAGGTAGTAGGAATAGCGGGTCCATCATCTGATACCACTTACAGGTTGTGATCGCCTTTGCATCGCCCCTCGGATTAGCGATCGTGTTGCTAGGTAAAGTACACAGGCAGGGTCGATCATTTAAAGACTTCTTTAATTGATTTGGTGACCAACAACTGTTTGTCTCTCTTGAGTCTTCATGAATTGCTTTAAAATCTCATCGGATGTTGATACGGGAGGAGGTGGAGGGATAATTTGAGGCCTTATGTTACGATTATAGCGAATTCCTTGATTAGGATTCATATTTCCACAAATTGATTCCCTCGATTGAAAGTGTTTTGATTAAGATTTCCTTGATGTTGGAAACCTTGATTGGGTCCGAATAAAAGTACCTTGGTTTTGATAACCTTGGTTCATTCTTGGTTGGTTACGATTCGGTTAGGATTACAGTTAAAACCGGGTGGTGCACGATAAGTATTAGCTCGGTAGTTTGGTTCATTTGAGGGCGGTATTGATTACCTCCTTGATTTGAAGTACCGGCTATAGCATTGGCTTCAAAGGACTACCATCCGTGGCGATCAGTTGTAGTATGCATGAGGACCACCACAAGTAACACAAACTTCAACTTTCTTCACTTCACCGTATGATGGTGTACGTGTGAAAGTGACTTTCTTTGGTTAGCAGAACAAAGCTGAACAATATCCGTGAGTTTGTCAATCTTAGCATCGGTTGCTAGATGTACTCACGGGAGATGAAATAGAAGGTCCGACATTAGTAGAGTGCGATATGTCTTTGTGCGGAAAGGCGGACACGGGACTTGTTTTCAATGATTTGTAAGGCTTCTTTGTGGTCTTGCTCAAAAATTACCTCCTGGAGGCATTTAGAAAGTCTTGATTAGTGCGGTTAAGACCATTGTAGAAAGTATCCATTTGCATTAACTCGGAAAAACCATGATCACGGACACTTACGGAGCAATTCTTTGTAACGATCCCATGCCTCCCGAATGATTCATCAAATCTCGAGAGAATTTCATTATCTCATTCTTAAGACTTGTAGTTCGGGATGGAGGTAGAATTGTTAACAAACTTTGTGACTAGATCTTCCCGTGTCTCAATGGAGCAGGGGTTGTTTCTCCGACCCAATTCCGGCTTGTCCTACAGAAAATGGGAGGAAGAAGCTTAATTGCTTCATGTGGGACATTCTTGTATTTGATGGTAGATGCAATCTTGTTAAACCATCGAATGTGTGCATGAGGATCATCCGCTCAAAACCATAGAATTGGCTTTGGGTTGCAGTTAAGTAACCGGTTTTGAGCTCAAAGTATCGGCCGATGGTTTGGGACAACAATAACATCTCCGTAACCCTCGATGGGTGCTTGGAAGCTCATTCATCGGCTTGTCTTCGCCATTCGGCGGTGGTGGTGGTGGTAGGCGTTCCTCGATCACGGTGAAGGGCGAGCGTCCTCTCGTCTCACGAGGAATCTTTCAAGTTCGAAAGTGGACTTGTAGAGCTGGAAGAGCAGTGCGCATGCACTAAGTATAAAAATCGGTTTTCAAAACAAATGCGAGGCAAAGCGACAAGTGAACTTAACCAATAATCACAAATGAAATGGCTTCTTTGAAAAGGTACACCAAATCACAAGGACACAAAGGCAAGTTTTAAATCATTATTGGGAACTTATTATAGTCACACCCCGGTTAGTAGGTGTCTTGCCTTGATTTGCGGTGGTTGATTTTATGTATATATTAAGTACCCTTGAAAAGGCGTGGGGTATAGATTTGTCTTGATGGTTTTAAAACTTTTGGACAATATTTTTGGTATCGTCTCGTTTAACCAAATCGTATTTCTTTAAGAATCACCTTAAAAGAAACACAAGCTAGAAAAGCGTTACGATTGTTTTGTTGTTTTATATTTTGTTTGGTGTTTTTAACACTTTAGGAAAAGTGTTAATGAACTTTTGATTTTGTTATAACTTTACAAAAAAGTTTACAAGCGGTGGTATATGTGCAATGCAGGTGCGAAAATGTTTAGAACACGCTTCTGACCTCCCGGCGTGCGCCGAGAATTTGATTGGTGCAAAACCGTCAAGTTTTCTCATGAGCTAGCCAACATGAATAGCTAACCGTAAGGAACTTAAAGCGACTCAAACACCAAATGCAATTTAGATCAGTAGAATCTGGTGGATTCCGTGTCGTTAAGTCCGCGGAGGATGAGCGGTGTTTAACACAATCGGATGTCGAATAATCGCTGGGATAGTGATCGGTGAAGGATTTTGAGTTATTTTATAAATTACGGGGCTTAAATGCAAATTAAAGGAAATTAAAAGATAAACTATATTAAATAAGCGCTATCACTAATTTTAAAGCGATGTTTTTGATTTTATGTTTTATAAAACTTAAATTAAAAACTACGTGACGTCTGAAAATGTGAAGCTGAAGCAATATTAATCCTAAAATATGAAAATGACATTTTATAAACCTAATGATAAAAGAAAATTTTAAGAAAAAGAAAATTATTTTATAACTATTTATCTAATTATTATTAATTAAAAACTATTTTTAACTATTAATTAATAACCTAAAATACAAGAAAATATAAAATAAAGCTAGAAAAATAAAATTATGACTTGGAAAAATCTAAAATAACAAAGAGAATTTTCAAAACTATTTTATATTTTACGATTATTTTTCTATTTTTTATGAATTTTAAACAATTAAAACTAATTAAATTACTAAAATTACAAATTAAACTATGAAAATCTGGAAAAATAATTTTTTTTACTTTTTATATTTATCTTAACCTAAGAAAAATGAAAAATTATTTTTTTGAACTTTTTCTTAATTAATTGTATTAAAAGCTAATTAAATAATCCTAAAAACTGTTTAAAATTAAGAAAAAATAGCAAACAGTGTTGGAAAATTATGAAAATTTCAGGAAAAGTCTAATTTAATCTACTGAATCTAAGAAAAATAGAAAAACCGTTGCTTATGTGGAAGAATATGAAACTGCCATGCAAGTGCTTATGTAATAAGCACTTTGAATAACAAATGGGCACCAAAAGCCATGTTGAACACGAAGCTATGAAATGCTAAAAGTACCAAAATGCAACAAAAACAACAAGCTTTGACCTCTGGATTGCAAGATTATGATTTGATGTATTGAGCTTATTGTGCAACGGTTTGAGGTACCAAATAATTGGAACTTGAAGGAGACCTGCCTAAGATCCTATAATCCAAAAACCAGACCTAGAAAAGCTCTTGTGAGCTCTGTGCAAGGGCTGCAAGAAGCTGAGAAAACTCAGCTTAGACTGAGTTTTGTGAACAGGGCAATTGAGCCCTGTTTGACAAGCTCTGTTGGAGCTTTTAGAAAATTACTAAAAATTTATAAAAATGACAATAAGGAATTAGACCAGCTGAACTTTTAAAAACCAAAAATCTCACTTGATTTGAACCAATAATGAACCTGTGAAAAATCTCCTTGGGTTGGTTAAAAACTGGTTTTTCAATATTTTGACTTTTGACAGATTTTGAATTTTGACTTTTGTGAACTTTGGAACCAATTTGAGGGCCGAGTATGATGTAATATGATGAATTAAACCTATAACAAGCTATGCTAATGATTTCCAAACATAAGTCAAGCTTTTGAGTTTCAAGATTTCAACAGATAAGGACTTAGACAGATTCAAAATGGATTTTGACTTTTGGTGTTTGCGGTGCAATATTAAGACGACATTGAGTATGTTAGAACTAAACAAACCTATAACAACAAGGCTTCACCATGAAAGCAAGCCTCTAAAAGCAGTTTGAATGACAATTCCAAACACAACTTTTATGGTGAATATGAGATAAAAGCGGTTTAACCTTTGTTTAAGTTATTACGAGACACTAGCGATTATAATATCCTAATTACCACTTAATTAAACAGTTTAAACTATTGTTGACCACGAGATACCAATATAAGCACAACATAAAAAGCGCATTAAAATGAAAAGGAAAACAAGCTGCAAGTGTACCGACTTGTTTTGCATTCACCAAACCCATAACCACTATTCTATATCAAATCAACCAAATCCGACTCTGCATCAACCATAAACCATTTTCTTTCTTTGTTTGAACCAAAGTGTCTTTGATTGACTTTTGTTGACTTTTGTCCAATTTTGCTTGAAACTTTTCTAAAACTTACCAAAAGCTATCTTGAGCTTAGATAAGCTTGTTTGAGCTTAAATAAAGCTTATTGAAGCTTTGAACATAAGAGATGGAAATTGAATTTTGCAACGATGAACCATATATCATGAAATGTTAATATCACTTGAATTGCCAAAGCTTGTTTTAATACACTTCAATAACAATTTTATATCATGAAACAAAAGATTACAACTTAAAGCAATTAAAGACATAAAAATAAAATCGACATTCATAAAATTAAAAACTAAAAAGCGGTTTCTTCTCTTGCCTTCTTCCTCTTTATGCTCCATAAGCATCCGTGTCCTACGATTGAATCCCACTAATAAACTTGGCAAATGGATGAGTTTTGAGTCATAATAGTTGTCCACGTGTTTTGCGGAAACTCTTGGTTTGACTTGTAGCTCGTATTTTATCAACTAGGGGTGGCATTTATTGTGGAGGTTTGTGATGATGAGGGTGGAGGTAAGGTGAAAAGGTGATGGGAAGGGCACGATAGTTCGGGCAACTAGTGGGGGAGATAAACAGGAGGTGGCGGCAAAGCTGCTTGTTTGACTTTGTTTGACCTAGGGGTCCAAAAACAGGTATTGGCTGGGGGTCCAAAATGTATAAGTGACAGGGGGTCAAAACAGTTTTGACAAGTCTTGGTTTTAACTACAAGGACAAAACTTGTAATTCTGATTTTTGAAGGACCAAACCTGCCATTTTCTCAAAACTGTTTCAAGGGTCACTTTTGACAAGCTTTAATAGTACAAGGACTATTTTTGACATTTTCAAATTTTCAAAGGACCATTTTTGCCAAATTTCAAAGTTCAGGGACTTAAGTTGTAAATTTGCAATTCTAAATCTCAAGGACCAATTTTTGACAACTTAGGAATCCCTAGGGACTTGAAATGATATTTTTCTTTATTTGGTTTTACCAGGGCCTGTTTTTGACAACTTTTGAAACTTGGGGACTAAAGCGCCAATTATGCAAACTTGATCGTTTTCACAGATTTTGATATTTTGCATTTAAAACACATAAAACACTTATTTGTGATATTTTATCATTTTGATTCATTTACAGTGTTTCGGATGTTTTTGCAGTTCTTTGTGACAAAATGATGAGTATTTACACACTCATCAACTATACTACACGAATCAAAACCAAGCTAAAACTATTCTACACACGTAAAGTTTGAAACTTGATGCAAAAAACTTAAACTTTAACACCTAATAAACCTTAAACCACAAGAATCTTGAGTTTACAAGTGTAAAAATCAAAGCTTTAAGCTTAGGAAAGTTATGCACGTTCAAAACCCACGCGTATGAAAAAAAATGACTTCAAAAACAAAAGTGTTTCACCCAACTAGATGGCGATTGATACCACTGTTAGGTCACCATAATATAACACAAGATCAATATGTAAGAAATAAGATGAAAGATAGATTGGTTGAACACACACAATATACACGTATATGTGAAAGGTTATGCGTATGATATTAAGTGAAAGTGAACAACCAACCTTCCAAGGAAGGTTTACATGTCTATTTATAGGGGAAGGGAGCTAGGGCAACACTACTAGTCACTTCCTTTCTTATTGGACTTGGGCCAAGGCTCATGGGTTTTCTACATAAGACTTGCCATAAATACAAACATAAAAGCCTAGTTAGAGCAACCTATTACATATTAAATACTAACACTTGAAGTATAAGTTAGGAGTGATTCCAACATGCTAAGTATTAAAAATTTATCAAGCAGTTGTCTGAACATTCTAGATATTGTCCCTTCCTATGTTCCGGTGTCATTTCGTTTTTCGGCTTTTTTTTTCTTCGGAAATGTCACCACTAAATTAAAATTCACAACAACATTGAGCATAATTGGCGGGGACATTTTCAGCCTTTTGGTGAGGACTTGTCCTCGCTTTAAGCGAAACGAGGCCTCGTCAAAGTGTCCCCGCTAATACCTAGTCGCGAAATCTTTTGGAGAGGGCGTTTTCGAGTTTTAAGCGAAGACAAGTGAGGCCATGACCTTTCCTTGGTCAACTTTGTCCAACGTGGCAACCCACTTTTAGCGTCCTCGCCAAAGGTTGATGCTCAACCATCTGAATATCCTATGGGAAGCAGTGCAGCACAAGTGTTTATAGTTCTCCATTTCTTGAAGGGACATATGTTTTCAGGATTTTAAGCTTTATTGTTCATGTTCCCAATATTTAAAACAATGGCATCAAAAGAATGATGAAGACATAAATCTTGCTATGTTGTTTATTCATGGTATTTTAGTACCAAGTCTGTTTCCTACTACAAGTTTTCTTTAAATTTGAGTTTTTTTTTTTTTTTTTTTTTTTAATCATGTTTTAGAAGATGGTAGCTTATTTTACGAGTGAAAACAAAGTTAGTGACCGAAAACAATTAAGCCGGCCTCTTTTCTTTACCTTTTTATAAATTGAACCTTTTATACACACGGAATATTCTCTTCTTACATTTGCTTCAAATGATTTAGAGATACGCTCATGTCATTAATTTGAATTTGCATTCCATTATCTGTAGGCTTGTGAATTGTTTATCAGACATACCATTTACTATTTTTCGTCATGCATGCATGACATTTTGCTTTGTTCCTGGTGATGCAAACTACAAAATGTTTGCAGTTGATTTTGGCAACATTCGTGGCCTTGACATTATCTTTGTCCACAAGGTTATTATTACTATACCTAAAGTGATTCGGTAGAAATATTATTGTATGAATTACCGCTAAAACTTTGGTACACTTCACTAATTTGCAATTTTATGACTATTTCAAAAGATATAGATTGGTGAGAACACTTTGACCCAGTATTTTTGACACCGGTTATTGTACCTATGAGAATAACTCGACAACTCTCCAGCCAATGGGCATCAACTGGAGTGAGCACGAGCCAAGACTCCGACACCTGAGCTCTTATTCCACAAAGTCTCTCCAGTGTGCCCATAGGTTTTGCGAAGGTGGGTACCTATCTGAAGCAAATGCCAAGGATGAGACTTGAACCTAAGTCTATTGACTCAAATACAAGTGCTTCAATCATTAGACTAATCCTCAGTGATTTTTTATGACTATTTATCTCATGTAAATTCTCTTGTCTAAATTATTTTCCTTTAATTAATCATGTATATCATGACTATATACGTCTTTAATCGTGTGTATCATGACCATATACGTTTTTAATTTCCATCATCTATTATCTTAAAGAAATTTATGGAGCTAGCCCGCCCATCAAACAGGCCTAGTATATACATGAAATTTTCTAACCATCACCAAACTATAGCATAACCAACATTGCATGAGTTCCTATAATTGACACCTAAATTATACCATTCCAACAGATATCATGCAAAACAACTCATTAATTTCCTTGAAAAAAGAGTTTACATCAAAAACTTTTGCTTCTGAAGTAGATTCAGTTCTAACATATGTATCATTAATTTCCTTAAAACTTTTACTAAATATATTGGTCTAAAAAGTTGTTTTATTCTATTTAGAGTAAATTGCATAAATCATCCTTGAATTTTGGCCAAATTGCATTTTCTATCCCAGTCATTTTGAAAGTGTAAGAATCATCCAACCAGGGACGAAAATTACCAAATTGCATGTTCGTCCCACGAGCGAAAATTTACTCAAAGGTTTTCACGAGAGACAATTTCTACACTTTTAAAATGGTTAGGACGAAACATGCTTTATGCCAAAGTTCAAGGGCGATTATGCAATTAACTCTTCTATTTATTCAAATGCTAATTTGTTTTTTGCACAAATATTTCAAATGCTAATTAGGAAATGATGCATTAACACTAGAAAATGATGCATTGAGAAAAGTTTCTCATAAAACAACTTCTTTTTTAAAAAATCAAATGAGTAAATCATGGATCTATTTTTTCATTAAATTAAAAAACTTCGTCTTCATCTTTTTCTTAAATTTAAATAGCTACAATAGTTAACTGCTTTGAAATAATTATATCATCATAGCGAAATTAATTTACGTAGATGAGCACTTTTATATATTTTAAACGAACTTTTTTCAAAATTTTTGGTACGGAAAAATCACATGTGATTTATTACTTTAAAAATCATATGTGAATTGTGAAATCGCGTGTAATTTTAAATTAACAAATTACAAGTGATTTTAAAAATCACGTGTGATTTTTGGTGAAAATTTAAACACTAAAAATGTCAAAAATATATCAAAGTGCCCGTTTACAAAATATGCTGTTAATTAAGAAATTTTGATTCTTTTGATAGCTTGCCGATTTATCGTTTACCGTTTACAAGATATGTTGTAATAAAAAAAATGTCAAAAATATATCAAAGGTTAATTAAGAAATTTTGATTTTTGGTAGCTTGACGATTTATCGTTTACAAGACATGCTATTAAAAAAAATGCCCTCCTTTTAGTTGGAAATTTCATTTGAGTCAAACATGCATTTTGGATATATATGAAATTAATCGTAAAAGTATGGTGATTAATGATATATGAAATTAATCCTTAAAAAGAAAAAAAATTGGTTTTCTTTTTCTTGTTTAATAAAACTTTAATGGCTGGGATTCACATTTTAAAAAATAATAGTAATAAAAAAAATAATAAATAAGTAAACTTATTAACACTGAAATCAAGTCATTTTTTTTTTTTTTTTTTTTTTTTTAACTTAAAATTTTCAACTTTCAAAATCTTACAGTATCTTACTTCTTACTCATATAAATGCACTAAAAAATAAAAATAAAATAAAAATAAAAATAAAACTCTTAAATTTTAAAAGGTATAAATTTATACTATTTATAATGCATTTAAGCACTTCTCTCCTATTTAATTTTTAAGATTTTCTAAAATAGAATTTAAGCAAATACAAGTAGAAAAACATAATTTACAAGTATGTGAAGCACACATCAAACTAAAAAAACATTATTTTTTACATACAATTAATACATAATTTAAAACATCTCATCACCAATATATACAACTACTTAAGCACAATGTACAAATCTATATTACTCATCAAACATAAATTACAAATATGTAAAGCACAACACATTCTCATCTTAAAATACTATTTCTTACTTATAATTAATCGACCCTTCACGATAAATAAAAATCACTAAACACAATGTACACACAAATGTACAAATCAATAAATACAAATCACGAATCATCTAAATTGTTTGCATTGTTGCTTCCGACCCATCTAAAACTGCTTCCACTTACGATTCAAGCCCGCTAACTCAAAGTTTCGACGATTACGTCCTATAAAAATATTTTTTCGTTTTAGTAAAAGTGGTAAAATGAAACCAACCACTTTTGTTAAATGTCAAAAACACGACCATCGTGATTTCAAAATCTCATGATTTCACCAAACACGAAATGACAAAACCACTATATCAAAGTTGAAGCACAAATATTTGATTTTTAGAAAACTAATCCTAAGAGATAATAATACCAACACAAACACAACCACAACACCATCTCACCTTACGATCAAGCGAATACGTCTGAGCCACACCATCGTCAAGAATGTAGCTAAAACACACCCATCAAATCTAAATCTAAAATAACTCCATAAGTCGTTGTACCTGGAAAGAGTAAAGTGTTCGTTTGTGATTTGCTTCAAACCTGCGTTTTAGGAGTAATAAAGGAGATGTTGATGTTATTCGATTGGAGAGATAAGGCGGAAGTCTCTTTTGGTGACTGCATTTGAAAGGTGTAAGAGGGATGCATGGTGTATGGTTTGTGTGAGATTCATTAGGTTTAGGGTGTATATTATTGATATGTGAGAATACAGGTTGGACTTTTTGCTTAAGAGATGTTATTTAACTTGGGCCATCCAGTTTTTTTTTTAGTGTTATAAAATTGGGCTGCAATTTGCTAGCCGAAATTTATTTGAAATTTTGTGCGTGGCCAATTTTTTTAAAGGATCTATGGCTGAAAGGATCTGAAATTTTGCTTTTATTTGGACAAAGTTTTGACTCCGAAAATGTTTAAGAAAGAACAAAAACTAATTTCTTTCACTATTTTTCTCTTTCGGTTTAAACGTAATAAGTTAATATACTTTTGTTATACAAGTCCTTTTTAATATGTGGTTAGTTTCTTGAGTTGAAACGTAAACACTTTGGTCAAATAAAACTTAATCCTAGCTTTTTACATCATATACATTGAAAGATGTTCTCATATAGTCTCTTTTGACTTTTCGATTCTTTCTTTTAAATTATAGTCTTTGTTTGTGTTATATAATCTTGATGCAAAATATATGAATGGATTGAGCTTTTAATGTATTTTCATTTTCTTTTATAACTTTGACCAAAGTTTAAAAAGAAAGGTATCTTTGTTTGTGTTATATAATATCTTTGATGTCAAGAAATGAAATATATGAATGGATTGAGTTTTAATGTATTGTTTTCATTTGGTATAATTTTCGCGTCTGTAATCACTCTTTAGTAATGATCATTGTAAAGTATACACAGCCAAAGTTAAGTAAAATATTTAAAGGTCTAAGTAGTTTAAACCGGAAAAAACGGAGGTTTTCTAAAACGAGTTTGGATTTTCATTTGAAATTGGTTTAAAATCCGTTTTCTAAATGTTCAAGTAAACATATTCTACTTGAGCAAAGTTTGTTTCAGAATAACTAATTGCAAAAAAAAGACCTTAATTAACCTTCTCTTTAACCTACTTTGACACAATTTTACAAAATTTTGACAAGACTTGTATCATGTTTGTACAAGAATGTCTTTATTTGTCATTTGGTGTATTGATTTCTTATTTTCTTATATAATCACAGTATTTCAGCACACAGACAACTCAACTGATCATCTGATTATCATAACTTCAAATAGCAAAAGCATATCTAAACGACTTAACAGTATCTCCTCTGTGTTATCACCAATGATTGAGTGATTCTGATTATTTAAATATCACATGATCACTTTCAAAACCAAACAACTCCTCAATAATATACATGTACGTTTCGTGCTTAAAAGAAGGTGGTACTTGCGAGTGTTACTATTGGGGCCATATGCTTTGCAATGCAGCGCCTTTCTTGGTCATCGTAAATTTGCTTCTAGCTTGTTGCTATGCTAAGCTTGAGACTCGGTGCGTGCTGGTTTGGCATTGACAAGAGGCCTCAAAGCCTTCACAACAATGGTCATATTTGGCCGGAAATCTGCTTCATATTGGATACAAAGTGCTGCAACTGCTGCCAACTGAGTATGGAGGAAAGCAACAACATATTAGCAAGTCTGAAAATATCACATTTTGGCCCATATACTCATGGATAGGTCAATTGGGTTGTGTTTCATCTCAAATAAGTCGAATCAAAAAAGGGCAAACTGAGTATTAAGTCTATTTCGAGGGCAAAGAACCTCCAAAAACATTTTATTCGACTTAGATTATTATTGTGTTAATTTTGGCTTATAATCATAACTAACATGCTACTTATATATAAAAGGTATCAGAATATGGAAAAAAAAAATTATGGGTTCGTTCCAACTCATGTTAAAGTCTACCTGCCTATTGCCCAATCCGCCCACCCATTCTGCCACCACTTTTTTAGTGCTTATTACAAAACTTAGTTCTCTCCTGCTTGTATAAGTTGATTGAGACCTACAAAATAATCCAAACCCTGCTTGAACTACGACTTATATTTCAGTTCCTAAAAGATTTAGTTCTTGGTCGGTTCCGCTCCGAAATGATTATATTTTTCTTTAGCTTAACATGGATGATCATGATATGCGATGTAAATTCCCATCACGCTGTAGGAAGCATATACGCTTCTTAGATTCATTGTATGCAAACTATAAATATACAAGAAAGAATAAAAGCATATAAACATCTAAACATTAGTTTTAAGAGGGAGAGTATTATGAAGTAGACCTTAGCAACTGCCTTTGGTGGGTAATCTTCATTTAACTTTGGATCAACACATTGCTTTACTTTGTCCTCACTCAATCTTGGAGTTGCCTGTAATAACCACACCTCAAACAAATGAGCATTCCTAAGTTCCAAGAATATTGGAAAGTTTATGTAAATCACAGTTTTATCATTTGAAAATGTAATGTTATTTGTCAACCCCCTAAAATACACTGTTTCTTTGTGATGACTTAAAAATCAAATTAACAACTTTTCCAGACAAAAATTTTCTGCATCTTTCATGAGATATCACAAAATAATGATTACCACAAAATAGCGTAAATCAGAAAATAGTGTTATAAAAGAAGTGGCAGTTTCGACCTATGTAAAGGGATTGATTTAGGTTATGTTTTACCTCTAACAGATCAAGCACGTCAAATAATAATTTTAATCAAATGTAACATGTCACAGGGGTCGAAACAGATCAAACGGGTTGACAACTTTAGAAGTGTATTTTTAGTGCAAAAAACTTCCTATATCATTCTACTTAAAAAACTTACTTTAAAATATAGTTGTATAATTTATCTGACAGATTAGTTATTATATTAAAGCTCATAATACTAATGGGAAAAATGTATTTCAGGTCAACCCAATCCAAACCAACCCGCTTCGACCCTACAAAAGTGTTGCTCGGTTAGACCCGTTTGCCAACTTTCCCGACCCGCAATTTTACCGCCTCTAGTTAATAGTATTATTAGTGGAAAGACCCACCCAAGTAACAAGACTTTGTTCTCCTTTGGGCAATGTATGATCCACTGGTTTCCTCCCTGTCAAAAGTTCTAAAAGAACAACCCCTAAACTGTAGACATCACTCTTCTGACTCATCTGGCCTGTCATCGCATACCTAAATCAAAGCCATAAATAACAAAACTATCATTAACATTACAAACTCTTTTACAAAAAAAATGCTAAAATCACATAAAAGGATAGCATGACTCACTCTGGAGCATGGTATCCAAACGTTCCCAACACTCTAGTTGAGTGCAAGTGGGCTGCAGTATCAGAAGGATTGCTCAAACTGAAATCAGCTAGTTTGGATTTAAAATCATCAAACAGTAATACATTGCTTGACCGAATATCACGATGAACAATGGGAGGCTGAACTTTCTCATGCAAATACTCAAGACCCCTTGCTGCACCATACGCAATTTTCACTCTTTGAGGCCAAGTGAGAAGTGGGCCGGGGATAGACCCTTCTACACCCTTTTTACCTATAATTACCAAAAATATGAACCCTCTGGATCATGAACTTTGAATATATTAATAAAAGGTAAAAACGGAATTAAAATTTTGTTCAGTGTGTACCATGTAATACATCATGCAAAGAGCCCATGGGTGCATACTCGTATACCAAGATTCGGTTGTAATCCTCCAAGCAATAACCAAGCAATTCCACAAAATATTCATTCTTAAGTCTTGAAACTAAGGATAGCTGCATACATTCACAATATATGAATCTTCGCTCTTCTTCTTTCTTTTATAGCAACAACATATGAAACTTCTAATACTACTTAACCATGCACAATATCTCTATTGATGTAAAATACCATTTACATAATCTTAACCAAAGTGTTTAAGGTCTGTGTAAGTGTTATAAAACTGATTTTCTGCTTATTTCGACCTGATGTCATAATAGCCATTTTTAGAGTTCGGACTAGAACTGTTAAACTCTTAAAAATAGTAAGGTTGGTAATAATAAATTGTCAAAATCAATATTTGGAATGCTTCAAAATAAAAAGAATATCAGTTTGGTCATTTTGTCGATAAGTTTCTTTATTTGTCAAAATTTGCCAAACTCCTAAAAGAATTTGATTATAACAACTTCAAACAGCCTAAGCTCATCAACACACGTCCATGCAGCCATGCACCAAGTTTTACTTAGGTTAGCTACTTGAACATCGTTTCTTCCATTTTAACACTCAAAACAAATGAAATATGATTCTAACCAGGACCCTAATTGGACACATGAAATAAGTACATGGGGACAAATATTATTTAGTAAATTGATGATCCTGGCATCTACTTTGTCATAAGAGTGTAAATAGATAACGGAAATCCCCACCTGGTTTGTAAACTCATCATCCGCTCGTGAAGAGCTGGTATCTAGCTTTTAGTATTGCTTCTCGCTCATCAGTTAGCTTTCCATAATAAACTTGACAATAAGAACCGCTCCAATCAAAGAACGTGAACCAAAATTATTCGTCATCTTATTTAGCTCGCCTAGAGATAGTTTGGGAGCTTCAATCGGCAACTCCTTTTGAGGAGCTCCACTTCTCACTGCTCCACTACTCCTTGGCTCTCCTCTAGCGCTGCCTAGAATGAGCATCATAATTATAGTTATACTTTTGTTGTAATAACACTTAGTTGGGAATAAATGCAAAATCGACGCCTCCTCTACAGATATAGCTTTAAAACCCTTTAATAAGAAAACTCCTTTTTTTTTTAGTAAGACTAATTACTGACATAATTACACACATATGTGATATCCTAATAAGTAATAACTATGTAAGAATGAAACATTATGACATGCAATGATGCAAAGGGGGTCATGATTACCTCCTCCTCCATAAGGTGGTCCTCGAGGTTGTGCTGTTTTAGCTTTATTTGAGGATGCATCATGAACGGAATCCTCTTTCCCACCTCCACAGCATGAGAACATTATTGAAATGTGGGCATAATAATCCAACAATGTGCTCTCTATCCGTTTCCTCAACGACCAATATTCCTGCATTTAGAAAATTCAAACGTTAAAATCTTGTCAAAAATGGATATCCACAAAAAAGGTTAAATTTGCTTTTGTCATGTTCACAAGAAATGATAACTTTTGAAAAAATATATTGAACCATTATAGAAGGTATGTCACACCCATAATCATTTACACAATGAAATGCTATGAAATCAAAACATTTCAGATATAAACATAAAATCGACAAATATATGTAACGAGTTACCTGATGATCATAAGTTCATGCAAATAATCAAACAGAAAAGGGCATCCAAATAAGCAATAAGATTAAATCAAGGATCGAATGGGGGAAAAGAAAGAACACATATAAGGGTTTGATTCAAGTGGAAAATATTTTGGATAATTTTTTTTTCCTTCTTAATTTGGATTCTTTGTCCCCGAATGTGAAATTCAGAAAATCAACGTGGTTCAAAGGAAATCAGTTTTTGTTTCTAAGTTTCATGCACTTTGTACCATTTGCATAGATCTACGTACGTACCCTTTTGTTTCATTTTTTTAAAAAGAGCTTATCTATATCCAGAGTAAAATACACCGTTGGTCCCTAAACTTGACAAAAAATATCATGTTGGGACAAACATTGGCCGTTGCGTCGTCTGGAGTCCACGCATTATGGTTTTTGTGTCAATGAGGTCTCTTGACCCGCTTTCCCTCGGTCAACATCCGTTTTGCATTATATTTGCGAGCGCATAATAGACAAATCACATTTTTAACTACACCTTAGTTAAATCTAACCCAACCCGTTACCCTTTTATTATTTCCTTCTGTCTTCAATTTGATAAAACCCTAATTAACAGCAACACACATAACCCAAATCAGTAATAATGGCACAAAACGATTAGGGGAAGGCTTTGTGCAATGGGTTGAGAAAAGAAGATTGCTCCAATGAAGAGCTTTTGGGTGTTAAGAAGGAGAAGCAAGAGGTTGTCGATATCGAGTTATCAAAGGTTTATAATTTGGAAACAAGGATTAAAAATCTTGAAGCTGTGTTTAAAGATTAAAGGAAATGAAGGAAATGAAGGAAAATGATAGTAGGAAAGTTGTGGGTCTAGATAATTGTATATTTATATAATAGGAAGTTTGTAATGGTTGCCAACATGAAATCTATCAATAAAAATCTGGGTTGTTATTACTGATAGTGTTTGGTTGTGCGTTGGTAAATTGAGTCAACGATCAAAAAGTATGCATTTTATGGTATTTGGTTACTTTGACTTTTACAAGTCAATTGGGTAGGTTAACTATTATTTGTAGAATTCTGATGAGAAACTAAGTTTTTTTCCCAAAACATTTGAAGTTTAACTATTAGATGTTAGAGTATCTAAAAGATTTGCATTTTGGAATATAGGAGGTGTTTGGATTTGCATTTGCATTTTGGAATTAGATGTCAAAATATTTAAAGCATTTACATTTTGAACACATGTAACCTTATAACATTGCTGGTTATGGTTTGAACATATGTTCCATGCATCAATGTTATTTACCATTGTGTTTGGATTTGCTAATCAAAAGGGGTAATTGTTTTTGCTGATTATACAATCACATTTAGCATTTTAAGTTTGATTTTAGAAAGGCCAACCGAGAAACTAATAGGTACATACGTAATATAACCTATAAGACAAACAAACACATATTGTAACATAACCAACATTTTAGCAAGTTGACTTATAATACCAATTGAGGATTCATTGTCCGATACAACACGAAAATGACTAAAACTACTGATTCATTGTCTTATACAAGCTTTTACTGATAATTCATAAAATACAAAAGATGAAGCAATTTCCACTAAACAACATCAACTGATGAACCTTCTAATGATCTACATACTGGTATTGAATGTCCTTAAACTGATGAACATACAAAACATGAACCTAAACGTGATGATCATATTGCTATTGTGTCTGAAAAAACAAGTATCCAAACACCACATAATCAAGTTAGCTAAGGTATAATTGCAATTCCAAAAAAAAAAAAAAAAAAAAAAAAAAAAAAAAAAAGCCATGCAATTCAACATTGAAACCTCACCTAAGATGGCATTGTTGCAAAAAGGGCAAGAACACAATTGGTAATATTTTCACTGCTTTTAAAAGCTCTCGTAACACCACTAGCCACAAGACCACCAACACCACCCTCTTTGAACGGAACAGCAGCACCAGCAAAACCTGTACATTCAACCATTACAACCTTCCCCTTCCCATCAAAACCTCGCTTATAATTTGTTACAACATCCTTGCTTTTTTTCTTTTGCAAACCATCATCTTACTCAACCAGCTTTCCTTTTCCCTTATTTTTCTTCCATTTATTATGAAAAACACATTCACCCTCTCTGATAACTCACTACCTTTCCATGTTTGTATTTTTCTTACACCCGTCTGCATTTTGTTCCAGTTAACCCCCTTCCAAATGCGTCGAGTCCTAAAAGGTGTTGGACTTGTCATTCAAAAATTAGCATCTTGCTCTACCCAACCCTCATCCTCTAAACCTATGTTTTTTAAGTAAAGCG
This sequence comes from Chrysanthemum lavandulifolium, assembly GCA_022545495.1. Classification (NCBI taxonomy): domain Eukaryota; kingdom Viridiplantae; phylum Streptophyta; class Magnoliopsida; order Asterales; family Asteraceae; genus Chrysanthemum; species Chrysanthemum lavandulifolium. The sequence goes on along the minus strand of CM040241.1, from coordinate 120,042,083 downwards.
TAATAACTTTTGGGCTTATGAGCAATAAAGATATCAACGACTCATATGTTTCAACCAACTCATACAATTTTATGAACATCATCATCCCTATTAATCAATTGCAAACCATTTTCTAGGGATTGTTTAGGATCACATAAAAACAACGCCCATTTTTATTTCATAATCTCTGAATAATACATTATCAAGGCTTGAACTAAAGATATCCCTATCATAGCTAAAAGCAATAACATTAGTAACTAGTCCTCCTTCATATCTGAGTGGGCCATATTCAAATAACCCGTATATGTGAATTCTGGACAACACTTCACCTTCTTCTTCTTCCTGGATGTCATTAAAAGTTGTCACAAATATGCTCCTGTCCATTTTGCGAATGAGGTGGACTGTGAGTTGGTTTGTGTTTAACTGACTGTGCATATGAGTGAGGTTGGTTTTGTGTTAATCGAGTCTTCTTATTAGGGTTTAGGGGTCGGTTTATTGGTTCGCGCCAAAACATAAATTAAGCGTGTTGGGAAGATTTAATAATTTCATAGTTGGTCCCTACATTTGACAATCTTTTCGTTTTATACTTAAATTTCGCCTTTTAATAACTTCACTCTTTATGATTGTCTCATTTTCTTTTGGTCCCCGAATTTGTAAGGACATCTTTATCTTTGCTATTTAAAGGCTCAAACCCCAAATCATTTTCATACCCACAAACATACATTTATCCCAAAAGCTTCTACATACACCTAAGAAAATGGCCTTTTCTTGAAGAACTTGTCGCCGCCACAAATTTTCCCTACTTTGACTCAATGGTAGTTTACTACCAAAGAGAAATGACAAGGATATAAAGTTTTTCGTTGGTCTTCATACGATATTTATTGAGTTGCTTGAGGTTACAAATGAAAATCAAGCGTTTATAACTAAACTTAAAGGCTATCCTCCAACGGTTATGTCGCATAAGATTTTGGAGCATCTTCACGTGGTTCAAAAGGCTTGATGTGATGAAGTTGTTGGAAGTTAAGAGGTTGATTAAAGAAACTTATTGTCGGTGTTTGACATGAATAATTTCTCGATGTTCTTAGGACTATGTGTTTTGGTTGTCTTTTGGGGTTTTGATGGTGTATTTTGGGAATGATATGTAATTATGTATAGTTTTATAATGGAATGAATGAACCTCTGTTATTCTAGTCTTGTGATTTTGTTTTTGTTTTTGTTTTTCCTTTTGATTGTTTTGTGATTCTTTTGATTCTAATCATTGTTGTTAGATGTTTAGTCCTTGCAAAATAGTGTATTTATATCTAGATAAGGATATCGTCCCATAAAATTTGGTCACGAATGCATAAACTTTGGGAAGTCATTTATTCTAACCAGTTTATTTATTGGGCACTAACCGTTTAATTTTCCCCAAAATCAATTTCAAACCCTAAATTCTTAAATCTCGAAATTGCTTAAAGATGGATAAATGTAGATTTGGTAGAAAGATTAAATGCTCTAATTGTCATAGTGTTTGACATAATAAGGCTAGTTGTGACAAGGAACAAGTACCAATACCACCAAAAGAAAGAAAGGTATGAGGAAGGAAAAGGTATTGTGATGGCGTAGGCAGCAGGTATGCATATATTTATTTTGTATTGATTACATGTATTACGAGAGGTTCTTGTGTGTTTACATTGAAGATGTCAGATGAATCTATTACTTTTAAATGGATGAATGAAGACGAGATAAGGCATACTATGAAACAAGAGTATCTTAAAGCTCTTTTGGATAAGGAAGAAGAACATGGAAGGTTGGATCAAAAAGAAGAACAAACAAGGTTGGATGAATTGGAGGAGGAGAGAATGCTACAAAACTTGTTGAGGAAAGAGATAGAGAATAAGCTAAAAGGAAGCTAGGCGAGGCACTTATTTGGGTTGCTTTGGAGTTGATGTAGATGACTCAAAGGATTTTGCAAGATAAATGCTATTAGTAGGTTTTACCAATATGTAAGGTTGGACACCGTGGTGGTCGTCTTAGCATGTAATAGTCAAATTTTCAAATGCATAATGTTTTGAGTCCATTTTAAGCATTTATGTTGTCATTACTCCCATCTACTTGTTGAAAAACACATTGTTCCCCATTATACCCTTTTTGACTGCATTATATACTACCCCACGGTTCTGCAATTCTTTATCATACCAAAAGGTTTCACCATGGATGAAGCAAATGGTTGTAAAATGATATGCCTTGACTGTTTGCTGGAAAGTGAAAACAGGGCTATATTGACCTTTGATGCAATGCGTCCACCTAATAGAGATAACATGTGGTATTTTTGTCCAATGCATCTTAACAAAAGGGAAACACAACTGATATTGGTGTTGTTGGTGTGGTGTTCGGGTCTAGGTGTTAGAAGGAAAACACAACTACAAATTGGTAGAGGTGGTGGTGTAGTGGGCCTACATGTTAAAAGATCTAATAGAGGTATGAAGAAAGGAATGGAGTGGATTATTTTGTAGGAACGGAAAAAGTTAGTTTCTTTATAGAGTGAGAACCATGTGAAAATAAACCGCATTTTGAAAATCTAAATCTTCTACCATAATACATTTTAACAAACCGACAAATATACATCCTACGGCCTATGGTTAAGGTTACTACAATCATAAATATAACATCCGATAAACTCTTATTTTTCATATTAACACATATTTAGTGAAGGTTAACATGGAATGTGATGTTTAACACGATGAAAAGCTTGTTGTTCTTTAACGGTTGTGCTTGTAACTTGTAAGTTTGGTGACAATGTGGCATTAATCAGTAAAAGTTATGGTAAAAAATGTTTTTAAACAAAGTTTCATGATACAAAAATTTCCAACAGATATATTTGTGTGATAACAAACTTCTAGTATATCACATTCGAGAGATGTGACATACCATAGCACACCGATGAGAAACATGCAAATTAAATCGTTGGAATTATCACCAAAACAAATAAGTAACTTTAAACTTTTTTCATATTCACAAGCAAACAAGAGCCACGTTATGGTGAGAGGGTTCAAATTGATACTTTGATGTTTACAGAGTGTAAGTGAAACATTGAATTTTCAAGTGATTTAAAAAGAGAGAGAGTGGCCATGGAGGTGAGACGGTGAGAAGATGATGAATTTATGCTATTTTCATTGTGAAACCACCTTTTAATATATTTGAACCTATCGTCCATTTCTTATATCCAAACAAGTACTAACGAGTTTCAAATTTAGGGTGTGTTTGCTTGAGGGTTTTGAGAGGATTGAGATTCTCTCGAGTTGTAGTTAACATGACTCATCATGTTGAGTTTTTGTGAGAAGGAAAATACATGGGCCATGATTTTTAATTGAAACAAAAACCTTTATATATTTTAGTTACTAGTTATAATGCGCGTGCACATGCGATATTTTTTCTAAAATTTTCAATAATGTATTTTTATTTATTAAAAAGAAATAGCCTAATTTTTGGGTTTTGTTTTAATTACGGTACTTCATTTGTATTTTTTAAATATGTTTGACCATGTAGTTTGAGTTCATATATAGTTTTCATAGACATGGTCATCTTTATGTACAAAGTTTAGTTACCGCATGTTGTTTTTGTGTATCAATAACTTTGGTCAATTCATACTTTAATCTAATGCAAAATATTAATGGTTGATTTACCTTGTAATCAAGTAAGCTCATTTATTATAACATTTTAACAATATTTTAGACAATAATGAACACTATCATAAAATGTTTGTAGATTTTGGTTTTTGAAATTTAAATGCAAATTCATAACGTAACTACGAATTGTCTTATATATCTTATGATAATTTCGTATGTTTGACTAAAATTATGTTCAACGCACCATCCGCTACCACAATCACGTCTGGAGTCACTCCCCCTAACTGCAACTATTTTCTATTTCTTTTATACAGCTACTCGGGCCATAGTCCTTGAATCCAATATTTACCTTAAGTTGGAGCCTCGGTCTCTAAGCTACTTATGTTATGTTGCTTTCCTCATATTCCTT